>ML410131.1:0-21707 GCA_005239525.1 Nicotiana knightiana | reverse complement strand
TCACTTTAAGTGGAAAAACTCCCGTACCCCCTTTCGGGGCGTATAAAAAAAGGAGGTGTGACAACGAGAATAACATACATGAGGAAAATCCGCCCAATAGACATATGCACATATACGTGCAGAATATGTAGGGCGAGTCGACAAGGCTTCTATAGACAACTATATGCCCAAAATTGGAAACCAACAAGGCCACATACTATCCAACTATACATAACTCTCTACAGACCTATAATAGTATATACAACTGTACAAGGACGGGATTGGTCCACGTCATACCCATATATGTATACTAGCATATANGACTCTAATAAAAAGAAAATATTCCCATTTCGAATAATGTCACTTTAAGTGGAAAAACTCCCGTACCCCCTTTCGGGGCGTATAAAAAAAGGAGGTGTGACAACGAGAATAACATACATGAGGAAAATCCGCCCAATAGACATATGCACATATACGTGCAGAATATGTAGGGCGAGTCGACAAGGCTTCTATAGACAACTATATGCCCAAAATTGGAAACCAACAAGGCCACATACTATCCAACTATACATAACTCTCTACAGACCTATAATAGTATATACAACTGTACAAGGACGGGATTGGTCCACGTCATACCCATATATGTATACTAGCATATAATACCAAAATCAAAAGCAGCTCCGGATCAAATGGAGCACGCCAACTCTCGTTGATCAAGGATCCTAAGAAGGGGACCGTCAGCTTGTCTACCTGCACCTGCGGGCATGAAATGTAGGCTCCAATAAATAGGGCGTCAGTACGAATAATATACTAATTATGTAAGGCATGAAAATCAGTACATAAAAGATATAGATGAAACATAGAATAAAGAATTCCACCTGCAAGTCTAGATAAATTTGTAAATCCTGAAACATTTATAATGTCATTCACGTGCGTGTAAATTTCGTGTCATACATAGGTATAGGTGTACATAACATCATCAAGCCTATGAGGTCATCCTATCATATCATCTCGGCCACTATGGGCAACATCACCAACGTATACCAGCTGATCAGGTGGTGGTGCGTATATAACCCCGTAACCTTTTCTCATATTTCACATACATATATATATACATATATACACATATATAACTTCATCTGGTCATGGGTCAATGTACATGAATGCAATGCATGAGAAGTACGTCATTAAAATCTCTTGGAATGTCATAAGACCATTATACCTTTAAGTAATATCATGAAGTAAACTTTTTTCAACTTACATATTTTTCTGAGACCCATGAACAAATGATAAAATAATAGAACACGTGGGGAATCAAGAACATAAGAATCTCTAGCATTTCTATTAGTAGAGTCATTTATGGAAGTTGTGAATTTTCTCGCTTCGTTTGTATTGTATGGATCATGCCAAAAGAAAGAAGGGATAGCCTTAACATACCTGAATCGATTCTCTTGAGAAAGATTATACCGTACTCCCTTAAAATTGCAAAATCTCATGTTAATTTGAATTTTTGAAGGTCTTGGTCGTTGCTTATATGACTTTCGTTTGTAACACACAACGTTTACGTTTAAATCCTCATCAGATGCCTATGAGAATGAGTTTGTGATACAAGTTGCTTATCCATTCATGTCTCTAAAGTTAGAGATATATTTTATACATGGATGTGCAGCCACCACATAATCCATAATGATTTAAATCTTGCCACCTATTCTACAATGACTTAAGAGTCATAAGGTTTGGGGGCTGCCGCGTAATTCCCTTGTTGGGGGGTTTAATCTTTATCCAGTAATGTTTAATTAATTAGGTAATATCCCATTACCCAATAATTAACCAATTACTTACATAATTAAAAATTATCACAACTTACTTAAAATACTACTTACTTTTAACATACCTTATACACCTTATTATCATAGTCATGTAGTACCTTGTATGGCACTAGTCCATAAATATCGGGTATTGTAGCTCGGACCGTACTCTATCCCTTATCGACAAACTTCGACGAAACTCACTTTCTATGATTCGTTTACCATTTAACCTCCACGACACTTATATCTTGTTATAAATAGCATAAATTCTTATAACCTCAAGATAATCTCATCCCCGAGTCTACATCGATTAACTTACGAAGAAACTTTTACGTACGAAATGCGGGATATAACATCAGAAAGAAAAGAATTTTTTTTTGAAACTTATAATCTTTGTTACAAAAATTTCTACGGCTATAAAATTATATCATTAAAAGTAAAATAAAATTTTAAATTTAAATTAATATTAAATATAAAATAAGCTATCTTTTGGAGTGAAAAACTAAAAATGAAAGTGTGTCATATAAAATGAGCGTGATGGAAGGTGTAAGCTAAAAAGGGAGAAATTAAAAAATAGCCAGATTTACAAGTGGTCATTCAAAAATAGCCACAGTTTCAAAAGTAATCGAAATTTAGCCAATTTTCATTTAAAGATAAATCTTAACAAAATCATTGTTCAAAATTCGGAAAATACTCCAGCATAATATACGGGAGTTCCAGTATAATATACTTGAGTTCCAGCATAATATACTGGAGTTCCAGAATAATATACCGGTCCAGCATAATATGCTGGAAGTTCATACACAGGTGCTCCAATCTTCAGTATATTATGCTGGAAATTTTCGCGTGTTGGAGTTCCAGCATAATATGCTGGAAGTTCATAAACAGGTGCACCGATCTCCAGTAAATTATGCTGGAACTTTTCGTGTTGCAGCAAAATAATGGCTATGTTTCAATGACTTTGCAAACGCTGGCCATTTTTGAATGACCATTCAAAATATTGGCTAGCCCGTGCTATTTTTTGTCAGGACCCAATTTCCCAACCTTAAGGATCGTGATGGCGCCTAACACTATACTTGCTAGGCAAGCCAATGTTAGAATTTGATTAGCTATTTTCCTTTGATTATTTACTTAAACACGATAAGACAAATTTAAAGTAAATTAAATCTAATGATTTCCATCGAATAACTTCATAAATTAAATGATAAACGAATAAATAACCCGAGCCACGAACTAAATATATAACTATAAGACTACCCCAGGGTCTAGTATCGCAATTCACGAACTTCTATGAATACTAAAAATAATGGGTTGAAAGAAAATAATATATATATTTTGAGTAGAATAAAACAGTCTCTATAAACTAAGAGAGGACTCCAGGAATCTGCGAACGCCGGCAGATATACCTCGTGTCTCCGAATGATGAATGACCGCTACTAAAATCTCTATCGCTGTCGGTACCTGGATCTGCACAAAAGAGTGCAGAGTGTAGTATCAGTACAACCGACCCCGTGTACTGAGTAAGTGTCGAGCCTAACCTCGGCGAAGTAGTGACGAGGCTAGGACAAGAGACCATATAAAACCTGGACATCGAAATCATTCTAATAGGGAATAATAGCAATTAAAGAATGTAAACAACAATTAATGGGAAGGGAGCATGCGATAGGGAATTTTAAACATAAGGAATGAGGAAAACAATAAGGCAAACACAAATAGTGATCAACAAAAATTTAGCAATTAAAGATAGAAAGTAAACTTGCATGACATCACCCTTCGTGCTTTTACTTTCAGCCTCACCAAATAATAAATAGAATACACGACATCACCCTTCGTGCTTTTGCTCTCATCCTCAACAGATTATAATTAAGAAGAATTGCACGGCATCACCCTTCGTGCTTTTACTCTCTTCCTCACCTTGTAAATAAATCATGCACGGCATCTGTGATGACCCAAAAGGTCATCTTCTGTAAATTTAGCAGAAAACTATGTTCCGAGGCCCCGAAATCCTCTGTTAATCTCACCTCGGTGTGCATGCACATCCCGATCGCGTAACCGAGAAGTCTTTATGTGGAAATGTGTTGAACAGTTGAATTTATGATAATTAATCGAATAAAGTTGACTTTGGTCAACGTTTTTGGTAAACGGACCCGGACCCGTGATTTGACGGTCCCGGAGGGTCCGTAGGAAAATATGGGACCTGGGCTTATGCCCGGAATCGAATTCCGAGGTCCTTAGTCTGATAAATGAATTTTTAAAGAAAATTATTTTCTGAAAACAAGAAAGACTTTTGAAAATGAACTTTGATGTGAAATCTGTGTTACCGAGCCCGTATATTGGTTCCGAAGCTCGGAACAGGTTCGATATGGGTTATGTGAGTTATCTGTAAAATATGGTAAGTAACGGACTTGGTTTGACGTGTTTCGGATCAAAATCGGAGAATTTAGAAGTTTATGAAGTTTGAGAAAATTCTATAGATTTTGGAGTTTAATTCATTGTTTTTATGCTATTTTGATTGTTATATTACTCGAATAAGTTCGTAGGATGATTTTGAAGTCGTGTGTATATTTGGTTTTGAGACCCGAGGGCTCGGGTGAGTTTCGGGTAGGTGTCGGGGTGCTAAATTTAGGAAATTTCTGGTGTTTTAGGCTGTATCTGGTGTCCAGTTATTCCTTCTCCACGATCGTGGTGTGTTGCACGCGATCGCGATGTGCATTTTGGGAAGGGGTCAATTTTCTCTGCGCGATCGCAAATAGCTGAGTGCGAACGCGGAGCCTTACGATTTAGCTCTACGTGATCGCACCCCAATGTCCGCGATCGCGTAAGTCTCTTGTGGGGTTGGGGGCTGGGTAGCAAATTGTTCTATGCGAACGCATTCTTTCGTTCGCGATCGCGTGGGTCCGCATCTGGTTTCTCTGCGATCGTAGCCTTCACTTCGCGATCACGTAAATCTAAGGCCAGAACTCTCCGCGATCGCAGGTCACATGTCGCGATCGCGTAGAGTAATATCGCCCAATTATTTAAAGTGTCCAAAAACAGAATACCCATTACGGAATTTTCATATTTTCACCATCTCCTTCTTCTTCAATCCCCATAGCCGAGTTCCAAGCTGCCCTTCCTCCATAACAATAGGTAAGTGATCTTAACTCTAGTTTCTTCCATTTTCCTTCCTCAAACACTAAATTCTAGGCCTAAAAACAAGGAATCAAGGGTAGAAATTGGGGATTTTGGTTAGAGTTAGGGCTTTTGGGAATTCAACCTCATTTTGGGGTCGAATTTCAAAACAAATTGCATATTCAGGTTCGTGGGGGAATGGGTGATCGGTTTTTGGTCCGAACCTCGAGTTTGGACCAAGCGGGCCCGGGGTCGAATTTTGGTATTTTTGGAAGAATTATGGAAAATGTATAAATAGGCTTTGGGATTGAGTTATTGAATTATTATTGATGTTATTAAGTCAATTATGTCTAGATATTATCGTTTCGGAGTCGGATTCAAGAGGAAAGGCCGTGATTGAGGCTTGACTTGCATTCTTGGAGCCGAGGTAAGTGTTTGGCCTAACCTTACCTTGAGGGAATAGGTATAAAGTCTTATTTGCTTTGTGTAATTCATGTCCAATGTATAGGTGAGGTGACGGGTACCTATATGTTGTGGTCAAGCATGCCCGTAAGTCGATTTTGATGAGTTGTTTAATGTTCTTTGATATTTTCCGTGTTGTGAATTATTGGGAACCTTGAAAGTGGTACCTTGAGGTCACTTCATGACATAGAAAGTTATTGACTATGTGATCGGTCGAGGATTTTTCCTTTTGACATTATACTTTCGAGTGAGATTGGTTATAGCTGAGTCCCTTCCCGGGACAGTAGATTTTTGTTGATTATTTCTGAACATTTGAAATGTCGTATTGTTAAACTTTCATATCAATTGTTGCTTTTACACTCACCATGCACAAGGGAACATTCTGCGCCGAGTGATTATTATTTATGCACGAGGGAACATTCCGTGCCGATGATTATTATTTTATGCATGAAGGAACATTCTGTGCCGATGATTATTATTTATGCACGAAGGAACATCCCGTGCTGATTGATTATATTTATGCACGAAGGAACATTCCGTGCCGATTGATTATTATTTATGCGCGAGGGGACATTCCGTGCCGATTGATTATTATTTATGTGCGAGGGGACATTCCGTGCTGATTGATTATTATTTATGCCCGAGGGGACATTCTGTGCCGTGTTTATGATATATATATATATGCACGAGGGGACATTCTGTGCCGTGATTGTGATGTTTTATGCACGGGGGGACATTCCGTGCCACGTTTATGTTGTTTATGCACGAGGGGACATTCTGTGCCGTGATTGTGATGTTTTATGCACGGGGGGACATTCCGTGCCACGTTTATGTTGTTTATGCACGAGGGGACATTCCGTGCCATATTTTATATTGTTATGCACGAGGGGACATGCTGTGCCATCTCTTTTCACTGTTTAATTCGTGTTGTCAATCCCCGTTATTATTTTTGGATATTTTAGACTGTTGTTTCGTTTCCGTCATTTCATTATTTGCTATCTTTTATCCCCAGCATGTTCTTTCCCGTAATTGTATTCTTGTTTATTTTTCTGCTATACTAGTAAACTGCACAGGTACAATTTGTTGTCGTGTCCTAGCCTCGTCACTACTTCGCCGAGGTTAGGCTCGGCACTTACTCGGTACATGGGGTCGGTTGTACTGATGCTACACCTGCACTTCTTTATGTTGTTCAAATTACGCAGCCGGAACCAGTGGACATCGCTAGTGGGAGTGTTCTTCAGTCCATTCCAGACGACACCGAGGTAGTTCCACATGGCGTTCGTTGATCTCGGCGTCCCTGTCTATCTTTCATTCTGTCATTTATGTGTTTTCTAGACAGAGTCATCACTTTATTTTCAAACTGTTGTTTTTAATCAAATCTTAGACTGGTTCGTGAGGTTGTGACTCCACTTCTGGTTGTACTATAGGGATTTCTGCGTTATTAGCTATTGTTATTTAAAATATGTTAATGATTCCGCACTTTATTTCAATTATCTAGTCAGTGTTTTTTATTTTCACTTGTTAATAAATCAATTCAGTTAACACGTTGGCTTCCCTAGTGGGTGCAACGTTAGGCGCCATCACGGCCTGAAGGTGGGATTTCGGGTCGTGACAGCATCACCCTTCGTGCTTTTCACTCTTCCTCACAATATAACTAAGTCATGCATGGAATTACCCTTCGTTCTTTACACTCATCCTCACAATCTCATCAAATCATCAACAACATAAAAGGCGATTTCACGAGAAATAGTATTTCATCATAATTTCTATCACCATTTAATATTTCAATCTCAACTCAATGTTCTCAAAGGAATTTCACAAGAAATCAATATTTCATCATGGTTACTATCGTCATTTATCATTTCAATCTCAACTCAATGTTCTCAATATTTCACTAACAACAATAATCACAGATGATGGGCTTTAAGACAACAAGAATAACAAGAAATAGCATTTACTCGCATCGTATGACCTGACCACAACGTATAGGTACTCGTCACCCCACCTATACATTGGCTTTAACAAACAAACAGGTAACAAGTAGTCATACAATACCTATTCCCTCAAGCTAAGGTTAGACACAATACTTGCCTCAATTCCGCAGGTCACTCACTGCTCAATTAACGTTTTTCCTTTCGAATTCACCTCCAACACACTCGAATATAATCATAATTAGTTTAATATCATTAATTAATGCTAAAGGAACCAACTTTATTGAAAAATTATGTTTTTCCTAAGTTTTCTCAAAAAAAGTTAAAACCCGACCCCGGGCCCGCTTGGTCCAAACTCGGGGTTCAGACCAAATTCTGTTTACACATTCACCCCCGAGCCCGAATATGCAATTAGTTTCGAAATTCGTCCTCAATTAGAGGTCAAAATCCCATTTTTACAAAATTCCCTAATTCTACCAAAACCCTCAATTTTTACCATGAAAATTCTTGATTTTTGATTTAAAAGTGATGAAAACATTGGATAATTGAAAGAGTAGAGATTAGAATTGTTTACCAACACTTTGGGGAAGAACTTGTATGATTAAAATCTCTTCTAGGTCTTCTTAGTTTTGAAAATATGAAATAATGGCTTCTTCATGTTTTCAATTTTGTTTTTAAGTCGCTGGACAGACCTTCATCGCGTTCGTGATGGGCCTGTGCGATCGTGGAGCACTGCGGCCCAAAGGCCTTCACGTTAGTGATGTCGTGTTCGCGTTCGCGATGTACATCCTAGTAAACTATCGCGTTCGCGGCCCCTTGGTCGCGTTTGCGAAGAGTAACTTAACTCACCTCCCCTACGTCCCCTTAACCCATCACGTTCACAATAGAATGGTCACGTTCGCGAAGGGTAATCCCCCCAGTGCTTCGCGTTCGCGACCAGTGCTACACCTTCGCGTAGAACAAATTGACCCCCAGTAGAGTTTACACTATGGGATCGCGGGAGTAGCTTCGCGATCGCGAAGCACAAATCCACTGGCACTAGAAACAGATTTTTACAGCATATTTTAACATGTTTAAAATACCCCAAAGCCTACCCGAAACTCACCCGAGCCTTCGGGGCTCTAAACCAAACATGCACACAAGTCTAAAAATATCATACGGACTTGCTCGTGCGATCAAATCATAAAAATAACATGTAAAACTATGAATTAAACCTCAAAACTCATCATTTTTCTCAAGAACACTTAAAGTTCTTTATTTCCTAACCGTACGTCCGAATCACATCAAATAAACTCCGATTCTCACCAAATTTCACAGATAGTATTCAAATACTATAAAAAATCTGTACCAGGCTCCGAAACCAAAATACGGGCCCGATACCAATGGTTTCAAACGTTAATTTTGTCACGACCCAAATTTCCCTCTGTTGGGTACCGTGATGGCACCTAGTCTTAAGGACTAGGTAAGCCTAATGTTTATTGAATAACTGTAAAATAAAGAAGATTTAACAGTCTCGATATAGAGATCTTCACAAAATTACAATTTTCCAAAACCGGTAGTACAAGTCATAAACTCTATACAATTACTACAACTTCTAAATACAGTTGTTCGAAAGTAAGTAAAACAGCATAAATACATAATAGGAAGGTGACTCCGGAGCCTGCGAACGCGACGACAGGTTTCCCTTGAGTCTCCTCAGCAAGAAAACCGCATAGCTACTAACGATCGATACCTGGATCTGCACAAAAAAAATGTACAGACGTGTAGAATGAGCACACCATAGCGGTGCCCAGTAAGTATCAAAGACTAACCTCGGTGAAGTAGTGACGAGGACTAGTCAAGATACCTATTGGTCTAATAAACTGAACAGGCATAAATATAGGTATGACAGGACATGGCATCTATCTAATGACTACACAATATAGTTAACAACATAACAACTACAAGGTGGAAGGAAATACAACAAATAACGACGGAACATCATAATGATACACAGAATGGATGGACGGGAACACAACCCAAGTCTGGAAATCACAACACAATAAGAACAAGTAGTAGCTCAACACTGCATTAGTCTCCACACGAGGCCTTAGCCACAAATACCATTAAAATGGTCAAATCTTTGAGTGTAAACTTTCACCCGCAAATTTTCTATATTGAAAACTTTAAGGTAATATCCTTTTTAAAAGGGGAAATTCTTTTGAAATATAATTTTCCCGAGAGATGTCTCTCAGACATAGTTTTCTTCAAGATCAAAGCTTTTCAAGTATACTTTTCCAAAGAAAGTGTCCTTAAAACATAGTTTTTCTGCAACATAAATACTTTTCAAATATTCTTTTCCAATGGGATATCCTTCAACATAGTTTTGTTTAACATAAATAATTTTTTTTAAAAATATTATTTTTCCAAAGGAAATGTCCTTCAACATAGTTTTATTCAGGATAATTGTTTTTCAAATTGGACTTTCCAAATAATTGTCTTTCAAACATAATTCCTTTGATAAAATCTACCAGGATCCCGTCCTATAGTTTCGAATTTATCACACAATACAGAGGATCTCCCGGAATACGTCCATAGTCTCAAAATAATATGCAGTGTTGGGGGATCTCCCGGAATACGTCTGTAGTCCCAAAGTAAATATGCAGTGCTGGGGGATCTCCCGGAATACGTCTGTAGTCCCAAAGTAAATATGCAGTGCTGGGGGATCTCCCGGAATACGTCTGTAGTCCCAAAGTAATTATGCAGTACATGGGGGACCTCCCAGAATACATCTGTAGTCCCAAATTTAAATATGCAGTACAGGGGGGATCTCCCAGAATACGTCCATAGTCCCCAATTTAAATATGCAGTGTAGAGGGGGATCTCCCAGAATACGTCCATAGTCCCCAATTTAAATATGCAGTACAGGGGGGGGGATCTCCCAAAATACGTCTGTAGTCCCCAATTTAAATAAATATTGTTTAACCAAAGAATTAGATTCTCTGCCAAAGCTATATTAAGAAGAACACGGGTTTCTGATAACCAAAGAATATGCTAATAATTGTAAGTAAGTTCGTAAATAGAAAGCAGAAAGATGCATAAAAAGTAAGTATATTTCAATAGTGGTTCGAACGTGTCCTTACAAGTTATATTTTACTCCCTTTTATAGGGAATTTCTTAATATAACATCTACTATTTTCAGTGATTGAGCATTAATGGCTAATAATGGCATTAATGTAACTTTACAATGATTAATCGTAACTGTTGCGTGAAGATTATGTAACGTTTTGGATCATTAATTGAAGACCCCGATTCTGCCCTTTATTCCGTCTTGGTTCATTCTGACCGTGTCTCTTCGCCTTCTCAATTAGGTTGATATTCTTGTATCTGATTACCTCGGGGGTATGCTGTTCCGTTCCTCTTTATCTCGTACCTCTTCATAAAGTCTCGTCCAGTTGTCATGTTATCATTGCTCCACATAGATTGCAGAGTCATCATAAGTATTACACGTATGAAGCTCTTTTTTACCAATACAGATAGTCCCCCTACTTACCATTTATTTATCGATTAATACTTGGTAAGTGGATACTCATTTATGGCGGAAACATATTGCCGCCACTTCACTAGTTCCATTGCATCCGTCTCTGAATGTATGCGTCGCTTGTCACTTCCATTTAACGCCCGTGCCACATGGATTTCCCGGATTGGTTCTACAATTATTCAGCGCCTTTTAGGGCTTTTTGCGGTTGCATCAGTCTCGAAGTGACAACTTCAATTATGACTTTCACATCACTGTTTTTTCTATTTTTTGACGGTTGCCTTTGAGTATAAATACCCATTTCCCTTTCTTTACTTTCACGGAAAACTTCTAACCTTCTTTCTTTATTTGTAAATTCTTCATCTTTGTAAATATGTCTTCTTCAAACCAGTAATCTAAAAAGGTCATCATTGTAGATGAACTGACTCCTTCTTCTGCTCCAACACGGAGTAGGAGGGGTGGTAGGCTTAGGATCTTAAATTCTACTCCTTCTAGGGGATCTTCTTCTTATTTTTCTCCCCCGCCATCTTCTAGTTCTAACACTCCTTCGTCTTCTTCGAGGGCTAGGGCTTCTAGATCTTCATCAAAGAGTAGAGAAAACAATGAACCGCTTCGTGAACCGAGAGTCGATGAGATTGTTGCTGCGGAGTTTTCTTTATCCAAGGATAGTCAAGCCATGAGTGAGCAGCTTTCTTCAATGTCATCACATGACAGTGCTAACCTTTATCCTACCCAAATAACAGAGGGCTTAGTGTCTCTTGTACGTAGGGATTGTTATTGGAAGCCTGATTTTCCTGTTGTTGTTCCTAACGATAATCAAAGAATAACCTCTTACAACACTGGATATTCTTATGTCTATACTTATCCCTTCATATTAGGATTCAAGCCTCCCATCGACCCTGTTATCATCGAGTTTTGTCGATTCTTCAAAGTTTGTCTGGAATAAGTCGGTCCTCTTATTTGGAGAGTAGTCGCGTGCCTTAGGTATTTGGCCAATTTAGCTTCTGTACCCTTTACTTTTCATCATCTTATTCACCTCTATTCTCCGATGTTGTTCCGCCAAGGAGTGTTTACTCTCGCGTCTAGGAGTAAAAGGGTGTTAGTTACTCCAGATGATAACAAATATAAAGGGTGGTATGTCCGGTATGTTATTGTCCCTACTGCAGGTTTAGTAGGTGAAAATCTCCCCTTCCCTGAGAAGTGGAACTTTGGACGTGAGTACAGTTTTGCTCACTTTCCTTTTCTTCAGTTTTGATGAACTTTCAGTACCGTGACTGTTTCTTCTTCTTTTGCAGCAACCATGGGAACCGTCGAGAATGTCACCGATTTTTGTGATTGGGTAGAAAAACTCTTATCAATCGCTCCTTTAGAAGAACATTCATGGAAGTACCTCTCTTTGAGGTTTGGTTGGAAGGTGAAGACCCACGGTAAGTGAAGTTTTTTGTTTTTACTGCTTCTCTTTTTGAGCTTTATCTGACCCCTTTTATTTGGTAGGGTTTCCTGCTTGTGGAGTTTCTACTGTGGCTGTGTCCGCTTCAAGGCTATCTCTGGCTAAGGCCTAGGAGATCATTATTGGTTGCCCTCATCTAAAATAAAAGCAAGTGGGTCCAGGACCTTAGAAGAGGAAGAGGAGGGTTCGCTGGTCCATAGGTCACGTAGGAGGAGGGTGGTCTCTGATGATGAATTTACACCCGTTGTTGATCCTCCTGTGCCTGAATCAGAACTTTCCGCTCCAGAAGATGCAACTCTCTCTCTTGTTCGTGAGTCTGTTGATCACCTGTTCCAACAAGGTTTTGGTACTATCTCTGATGAAGCTCCTCATATTGTTTTCTCTCCTCCTGCTGCTAAGAAACTTTCGTTTATTGTTCCCGTTGTTGCCTCTGCTCCCATTGCTGCTCAACCTACTCCGTCTGTGGCTGCTTTTCCCGCCCTCGCTTCTGTGCCTTCTGCTGTTGAAATAGGGCCTTCCAGCAGGGGGGGTGATGAAGCTAGTTACAATAGAGGTTCCTGCAGCGGGAAGCCTCTTGAAAAAGTCGGTCCAGGCTGATGTATAGTTAATGCCATTGATAGGTTCGACTGAGAAGTCTAAGCTGGAGAGCCACAGCTCCCTGACTTGGATGACCGAGATTGTGCACTTGTCCTTAAAGTTAAAACCTGTTTTTCCTCCATATGTACTTATATATATTCTTACCGTATCTAATTTATCATTTTATGTAGATCAACCTTATAGGCACAGAGCTAATGAAGAGAATTAATCAAATGGAGCAAGCAGCAAATGACTTCCATATTGAGGCTGATAATTGGAAGGAGCAGTACGAGAGTTTACAGCTTGACATGGAGGCAATGGAGAAGGAAAAGTGTATCTTGGAGCGGCAAGTTAGGGTTATGGCAGCAGAACTGGCCGTTGAGAAGGCGTATTCGAACCAGGCAGATAAGGACAAAAGTGTCTTAGAGTCTTCATTTGCGGAGCAGCTTTCCCGAAGCACAAAGGAGATTAGGAGCCTGAAGGCTTTGTTGGACCAGAAGGAGGTGTACTCTGGCGAACTTGTTCAAGTGCTCACCCAAACCCAAGAAGACCTCCGTAACTCTTCAGAGAAGGTCCAGTTTCTGGAAATATCGATCGCTCCTTTACAGGCCTCTCATGATGTTGTCGTGGCTGAAAGAGATGAGCTAAGAGCTGAAGCTGAACAATGGGAGAAAGACTATGAGGCTCTTGAAGACAAATCAATCGTCGATGTTAGCTGGGCTTATTTGAATGTCCGTCTTGACACATTGACGGAAATGGGCCAAGAGGGTTTTGACTTGGAAGCCGAAATTTCTAAAACCAGAGAGACGATCGAGAAGTCTCAGCAAAGTCAGAATTTCTCTTCACCTGAGGCTGAGCTCCCTGCTGCTCGTGTCTCGCCATCTCAAGCCGCTCCTCCTGCCAGTGAAGACAACCCCCCATCTAGTGAAAAAATTTAAGGAACTTGGTTCTTCTTTTTTTTTTATTTGCAACAATTGGTGGTTACCCCCGCTCCCATTGGGGGTAAAGTTCGGTCCTTTGTAAGTCCCAAACTGACAACTTAGGGGAAACTTTTGTATAAACTAGTTAGGCTTAGACTAAGTTAATACTTAGTTTTTTGCCACTATATATTAATAGTAATATCGGCATGACTTTCGATTCCTTTGAGTTTTTGTTTTCACTCTAAATCTTTGCATGCTTTATTTTTGAGGTGTTTGGTTTACCTCTAAGTTTTTGACTTTGCATTTTAAAAAATATATAGATTTTTCGTACCTTTTCGTAATAGGCACGATTTATAAAAGAGGGCCCTTTTTTGATCGACACTTAATGAAGAAGACGTCTTAACTTCATAATGGTGTAAATGTACAAAAGAGAGATAGGAATTTCACATGTTTTTCTTTGACAATGTTTTTAAGAAATTCTTTGTATTGTTTCGAACTTTCGCAACATTTTACATGTGTTTGTGTATCGTCCATAACTCCTTTGCAATTGTTTTTCTTACAACAAATTTGGTATAAACTTGTACTCGTAACTGTTTTTCTTTTGTAATAGCTTTTTCGAATTAATACAAGGGTATAACTATTTTTATTTATAAAAGTTTTTTGAATAAATATACGGGTATGAATTTTTACCGTAACTGTTTTTGTTTACAACAGTTTTTGAATAAATACAAGGATAATGCTTTTCCCATCCATAACTGTTTTTATTTATAACAATTTTTGAATAAGTACAAGGATGTTGCTTCATCCGTAATTGTTTTCATTTACAACAGTTTTTTACTAAGTACAAGGATGTGCATTTTTATCCGTATCTAATATTCTGCCCTTAACCTAAACATTCATTTACATTTACGAATATATTTTTTTTTAAGGTTTTTGAATCAGGCTGTGTGTCTTTTGTCTTTGGCTCTTTGATTTTGCTCATAGTATTTGAATTGTTGGGAAGATGGATCTTCAGGCTTGAGCTTTGACTTTTTGATAGTCTTCTTTGTTTCTTCTTTGCCTTCCATATTGTATAGTCCCCCAAGTTTTTTGAGCTTTGAAGGATGAAATCTCGAGCACTTGATTATTCCTTCTTTGTGGTCCTTTTCCTGAAAAGGAAAAACATACGGGACTCGAAGGTATATAGTTTAGATGATGACTGCTTAACCCTTTAAAAATGTCCATCAGAAAGTTGTAACCCTAGACAGGGAATTCAGTTACTTCCTCGTGTCTATGATGGTCTAATATTATCATCTGGTGATGGGTTAGCTTTTTGCCTATCATCTAAAATGGTTAGTATAACTTTAACCATACAAAAGTAAAATCGAACGTAATGATACCTGACCGGGGGTATTCCCTTTACTTCAGAAGTAATACTTCTTCAAATGAACAGCATTCCAACTGGTTGGTAAAATTCTGTCGTCCATAGTTTCCAGCTCGTAAGTGCCTTTTCCAGCAATGCCACGGACTTTGTAGGGCCCTTCCCAGTTTGGATTTAGCTTTCCTGCACCAGCTTCCTTTGTTGATTGAAAGACTTTTTTAAGAACGAAGTCCCCAATTTTGAAATATCTAAGGTGAGCTTTTATGTTGTAATATCGCTCTATAATTTTTTTTTGGGTTGCCATACGTATTAATGCAGCTTCTCTTCTTTGCTCGAGAAAATCCAGATTTGTCCTTAACTCGTCGTTGTTTGTTTCTTCCGTTGCCTTTGTGAATCTCGTGCTTGGTTCGCCGATTTCCACTGGTATTAATGCTTCTAAACCGTAGACAATCACAAATGGAGTTTCTCCCGTGGCTAATTTTGCAGTAGTTCTGTAAGCCCATAATACTGTCGGTAGCTCATCAGGATACTTTCCCTTCGATTTTTCCAACCGTTTCTTTGAGTTGTTGACAATGACTTTTTTTGTTGACTCAGCTTGCCCATTAGCCGCGGGGTGACATGGTGATGAAGTGATTCGCTTGATTTGACAGCTTTCGAAGAATTCTGTGATTTGTGAGCCTATGAATTGTGGGTCATTGTCACATACGATCTCCTTTGGTATTCCAAAGCGGCATATTATGTGTCGCCATATGAAGCTTTTCACTTCTTTCTCTCGTACCTGTTTAAAAGCGTCTGCCTCCACCCATTTTGTGAAATAATCAGTTAATACGAGAAAGAATCGTACCTTTCCTTTAGCTGGGGGAAGGGGTACCACTATATCCATGCCCCATTTCATGAATGGCCATGGTAACACCACTGGGTGGAGTAATTCTGCTGGCCGGTGCATATTGTTGGCATATCGCTGACATTTGTCGCATTTAGCTACGAAGCTCTCAGCATCTTCCTCCATTTTAGGCCAATAGTACCCTGCTCTGATTAGGCTTTTGACTAAGGATCTTGCTCATGCATGGTTTCCGCAGTGTCCTTCGTGCACTTCCTTCATCACATACTCCATTTGATTAGGTCCAAGTCACTTTTCTAGGGGACCTCCAAACATTTTGCGGTATAAAGTTTCATGAACTAGGCAGTACGGCGCATCTTTCCGGCGAAGTGCTTGAGCTGCTTTTCTATCTTCAGGAACGGTGTTGTTCTACAAAAGGTTTACAATTTCATTTCTCCAGTCCCAGGTTAAATTGTTAAATGTTACCTCATTTTGTCCTGGTCGATTGCTGAATGAAATAGGTGTATGACAATTGCATTGTCTTTATTTGTTACGTCGGCAACTGCTGCGAGGTTAGCTAATGCATCCGCTTCTGCATTTTCCTCTCTGGGTATTTGCGTAACTTTCCATGACTGAAATTGCCTTGCTAGGTCTCGTGCCTTTTCATATATTGTTTCATCTGAGCCTCTCTTGCAGTATAAGTCCCCTGCATCTGGTTTACTACTAGTTGAGAGTCACTTTTGATCACGATTTGCTCAATTGAGATTTCTCGTGCCAGTTCAAGCCCTGTAATGACAGCTTCGTACTCTGCTTCATTGTTAGTTATAGGATAACAGTTAATGGCTTGTCGTATCTTTTCACCCACCGGTGATAATAAAACAATTCCCAAGCCGGCTCATTTTGTGTTAGAAGAGCCGTCAGTAAATAGGGTTCAAATTCCTGGATTAGCCCCGTTGAAGAGTTGTAACTCTTTTTCCACTTCAGGGATTATGCTAGTATTAAAATCAGCGACAAAATCAGCTAAAATCTGAGACTTTATTGCAGTCCTAGGCTGATATATTATGTCATGTTCGCTTAATTCTATTGCCCATTTAGCTAATCTCCCTGATAACTCTTGTTTATGAAAAATATTTCTTAGTGGATACGAGGTCACAACAATGATTAGGTGACATTGAAAGTATGGTCTCAACTTTCTAGCTGCCATGATTAGATCTAAGGCTAATTTTTCTAGATGAGGATATCTAGTTTCAGTATCTAATAAAGACTTGCTTACATAATAAATCGGAGATTGTTTACCTCTGTCTTCTCTTACCAGTACTGCACTTACGACAATTTTTGCTACGGCAAGATACACATACAGCCTCTCCCTCTCTTTTGGTTTAGACAGCAGCGGGGGTTTTGATAGATAGGCCTTCAGATCTTTGAGAGCCTGTTGGCATTATTCAGCCCATTCGAACTGATTCTGCTTTTTTAGAACTGAAAAGAATTTAAAACTCTTCTCCGAATACCTGGAGATAAATCTTCCTAAGGCTGCAATTCTTCCTGTTAGTTTTTGAACTTCTTTTTTGCTCGTAAGCGTATCAGGTATTTCATCAATAGCTTTAATCTGAGTGGGGTCTACTTCTATACCCCTATTTGATACAAGGAAACCCAAAAACTTACCTGATTCAACGCCAAAGGCGCATATTTCTGGATTTAGTTTCATGTTATACCTGCGCAGGATTTCGAAGGTGATTGAAAGATGATGGAAATGATCTTTCGCTTGAGTTGATTTTACCAGCATGTCATCAATGTATACTTCCATTGTTTTCCCCAGATGTTCCTGGAACATCTTGGTCACTAGCCTTTGATATGTGGCTCCAGCATTTTTCAGGCCAAAAGGCATGACTTTGTAATAATAAGTCCCCCTGTTTGAAATAAAGGAAGTTTTTTCCTCGTCTGAGGGATCCATTTTTATCTGACTATAACCAGAATATGCATCTAGAAAGCTCAACAATTCATGACCTGCAGTGGAATCAATCATTTAATCTTTGTGTGGTAATGGAAAGTAGTCTTTGGGGCATGCTTTATTCAAATCTGTGTAATCTACGCATACTCTCCATTTACATTCTTTTTGGGTACCACTACAGTAATAGCTAACCAATTAGGATATTTTACCTCGCGTATTGAACCAATTTTCAAGAGTTTTTGTACCTTTTCATCGATCACTTGGTTCTTGAATGGTCCTTGCTTTCTTTTCTTTTGCTTGACAGGCACGAAGGATGGATCTTCATTTAGTTTATGAGTCATCACTTCCGGAGGTATACCTGTCATATCTGAATGGGACCAAGCGAAACAATCTGAGTTAGCTTTTAAATATTCAATTAACTTACCTCTTCTTGCGGGGCTTAGCCTCGTGCCTATATGAACTTTTTGCTCAGGCTTCTGCTCGAACAGTGGGATAACTTCGAGCTCCTCAATAGTTGTTTTAATATGCTCGTCTTCTTCTGGCTCCTGAATGACATCGAGTCTGGAATCCATGTATGTATGTGTTGATGTTGCCTCTGTGGTGATTTGGTTCACATTCTCGTGGCTTCCTTCTTCGTACCTATTTGGGTTACAATTTCTTCTTTCGTACCTAATTGGGAAATTTTCTCGTCTTTTGACTCTTATGCTACCTCTTTTTTGTTTGAGTGTACTACTGAATTTATATTCCTTGATGTCTGCCGATCACCTCAAATTTGTTGAATTCCCCATTTGGAAGGGAATTTTATTACCTGGTGTAAAGTAGATTGTATTGCGTCCATGTCATGGATCCATGGTCTCCCCATGATTAGTTGTAAGCCATATCGGTGTCAATGACTTGAAATTTCGTATTTTTGGTTACTCTTTCTGCATAGGTACTAAGCTCAATTTCTCCTTATTATGACCGTAGAGTTGTCAAACCCATATAAGGATCGTGCTTTGGGGATTACTCGATCCTCCATTAGCATTTCTTCCACAACTCTCAACAAAATGATGTTGACTGAGCTACCTGGATCAATCAACACTCTTTTTACACTTAGTGTCATGTATGAGTAGAGATATTACCAGAGCGTCGTTATGAGAAAGCAGCAATCCGTTGCCATCTGCATTGTCAAACATCATATTGTCTACTTACATGTCTTCACGAATCAGTTTCCCGTGTGTAATCGTGAATTTTGTTGTTCTTTTGCAGACTACTCTATTCACCTCCTCTCCTCCGTGTATCGCATTCACTGTTCTCTTTGGAGATGGTGGTTTCGGGGGCTCTTGCATGTTCTTCATATATGCTTGTTTGCCTTTTTACATAAACAGTTTTGTTAGATAGCCCTGTTTTAATAATTGTTCTACCTCACCTTGCAACAATCTGCAATCTGATGTTCTGTGTCCATGATCGTTATGGAATTCACACCAAAAGTCTGGATTCCTTTTGTTTGGATTTGATCTCATTTCTTTGGGCCATCAAACTTTATCGCCCATGTTTCTCAGTACGGTAATTAATTCAGATTTACTTACATTGAAGTTGTAATCTCCGACTCTTGCATTACCTATGTTCTGTTCCTCCCGATCTTTTCTAGATCTTGAGGAGGATGAGTTCGTATCTCTATTTGACGGTCTATATTCCGACCGTGTGTTTTCAAACCTGGAATGAGTTTCTCGTCCTGAAGGTCCCATATATGGATCGTACATGTTCTTACATATTCTTCTTCCTGGTTCGGAGCGTCTATAACTGGCTCGATCTTCAGCTTTTGATTGAGAAATGATGTCTTCTTCTATTCGTAGCTTGGTGTTGTACCTGTTATAGACATCGTTCCATGTCGTGGCTTGGAATTCTCTCAAGCTTTCCTTAAGTCTTCTCGTGGATTCTGAGCTTCTGTTATCTAACTTGCTTGCAAACGCCATTGCTGCCCAATTGTCAGCTACCCTTAGTAGCAGCATTCTTTCTCGTTGAAACCTGTCTACAAATTCTCGGAGCAACTCCGCGTCTCCTTGTTTTATCTTAAATATGTCTTTCATTCTTTTTTCAACTTTTTGTGCACCGGAATGTGCTTTTATAAAAGAATCTTCAAGCTCAGCAAAAGAGTCAATAGAATTTTCATGTGGAAGAGAATACCATGTTAGTGCTCCTTTGGTGAGTGTCTCTCCGAACTTCTTGACTTGTACTGATTCAATTACTTGTTTAGTCAGATCGTTTCCTTTTACTCTTGTAGTAAAAGCAGTTACATGATCACGTGGATAAGTTGTCCCGTTGTACTTGGGAATATCAGGCATTTGTAATTTCTTGGGAATAGGCAAGGGTGATGCATTTGGCTTCCAAGGTTGTTGAGAATATCTATCAACGTCAATGCCTTTGATAACAGGTGGTACTCCAGGAATTTGCTCGATTCGGTCGTTTTGTTCCTTCACCTATTTCTGCAAGGTTAGTAATAAAGACTGTAATTCTGGATTACTGGACATACCTAGTCTTGCTTCGAGGGACTCATTTGGAGTGCCTCTACTTCCTGTTAGCTAGTCCGGATTGTGGATTTTCCACAGTTGCGGTGTTGTTAGGAGGAGGTGTAGGTGATGCAGCTAGCAGTCCCCTCATGAAAGCTTGTAAGGCTTGAGTCACATATTCACCAACCATTTGTTTTACAGGATCTTGTTCTCCTGTAGTTTCATTTCCATTGTGATTATTATTTTGAGTCGTAGATCTCTCTGGGGAATGTTCCCTAGAGCCTGATCGCGCTCAACTATGTCTTATAGGAAGACTAAACGGGCGCTGCAAATATAATCTAGGGTATTACGCCCAAAGTCGATCCCACAGGGAATTTACGTATCAATTGAGTCTATAAAATACTAAACTGTTACTTAATCACTTTTCTCAAGACTTTTGAATATCAATTGGTGATGGTTACTAAATCTAATAACAAAATAATAAATTAGCAATTAACTAACAATATAAACAATGATAATAAAGGGCCTACGGTGATGGTTTTCCCCGTTGGTGAATTCTTCCTTGGATATTTCTTATAATTTANTATCATAAATCTCTCTCAAGTAATTATGATAATTTACTAAACGCACTCTCTCAAGTTACGCTAGCTAGATCACAATACAGTTCACTTTAGATTGCACCCGATGTATCGTTACCTCTAATCTAACCTCTAAACCCTCGGTTATGACTTTCGTCTATACTCCGGGTGTGGTGTTGTTCAAGCAATTACCTAAATATGCACTCTTTCTCAAGTAGATACATAATAAATAGGAATAGTTAATCAAGGGCCCTTTCAATCAACTATAATAAGAACGTAGTTGAACAAAAAGAGATTAATCAACCAAAATATATTAATATCACAATGAATTCATCCCCAACGGGTTCTACCAAAACCCTAGACTAAAGAATTTAGCTACTCATGTTATTGAGAATCAAAACTAAAATAAATTGCATAATTGAAATACAAAGTAATGAATACTAGATGTAGAAATCAATGTTTTGGCACTTCAATGATTTTCTTCTGTTGAATCCTTTGAATGCCTTATGAACGCCTTGTAGTTATGTTTTAGGAGTCTATTTATATGTTTAGGGAGAACCCTAACCGTGTAGGGGACTTCTATTTCGACCGGGAAACACTTAAACTCGTCAAAACTCGGATTTGGCCGAAACTGGGAACCCCGGGCGTTTGGACCCAAAGGCCTGGCTAACGCCAGGATAGGGCTGGCGTTACATCCCTAACGCCTGGCTAACGCCAGGGTAGGGCTGGCGTTTCAGCCCTAACGCCAGGTAGGGTCA
>ML410124.1:10030-52002 GCA_005239525.1 Nicotiana knightiana | reverse complement strand
GGACAAGCCCTTGACATGGAATCTGCCCGCATTCGTCATGGCTCAATATTAGGGGCTAACACAGGGCATGTACACTTTTACATATCATGGTTGGAGGACAACTTAGCAGGGATAGTTGCGCGGGGAATCGGTCGAGGAAACATGGTCATAGACGAAGATGCTGAAGCCCAAGTAAAATACAACAAGCTGCACAAAAGGATTAATGAATCTGAGGCCGAGCATCTGGAGATACACGAGACATACATGAGGCTGATCAATAAATGGAAGGAACTGGCTATCAACTCGAATGAAAGGCTGGAGTTTCTGGAGCAGGGTTTGATGGAGCTGGAGGGGAAGACGAGGAAAAGAGTTGCCGACTGCCAGAATGCTAAGGGAGGCGAAGAAGGACATCTAGCAAGGGTATACCTGCTGTTGGGCAGGCACGGCCTGGGGAACCTGATCGATGTAGCCATGAAGATCAAGCCTGGGGAAGGTTGTTCTTGGACCAAGTAGATTAGGTTTATCTGGTTTTTCAAATGTAATAAGCCCAAATGCCATTAATGACTTATCTTATTTAGTGTCATTTTAGATTCATCTACTTTTATATTAATAAAATGAGGCAATTATTGACACTAAAGTTCTCCAAATCAACTTGTCGCTAGGCCTACCTCGGGCACAACAAGGCTCCCAAATTAGGACGCGAGTTTACATTCCCGCACTATATGTTTAGATATTGCAAATAGTCTTTTAGAACCCTTACTGACTTAGTTACCTTTTGTTTTACTTTCCTTTTTGATTATTCCCATTTCCCAAGGTTGGTTCGCGCATACTGGCCTTATCAGCTTATCATACCAGATCCAGGGGCCCTCCACCTTCTCCTCCTCCTAGTCCACCAAAAGGAAAAGGAAAAGCAAAAATGGATGTTCTGAACAGTATCAGAATGGACAACACTACACATGTTGAGAATGCGGAAGCTTCCGATGGTCGGGGCATTCAGGACCCAAATGATTTGGTTTTACGGCTTTAGCAGAAGATACTTGAACTACAGGGAGAGCTTGAGCAGGTCCGTAATTTGGAAAACCTCTCCCTCACACTAAACGTCCCAGAGATCAACCATCCAAATACCCAAAACCCGGCACGTCCTCAGAATACATCTAATCAACGCCCATAGAATCCTCCCGCACCTCACCAGTATACAACCCCGCCTCAATATCAACCTCTCCCTCCTCAATACCACCAAACCACCTATCAAACTCCCCAAAATACCCCAAAAATTATCCCCGAACCCCAAAACTCAACCAATGATCACCACTAAACCCAAACTCCTGGAATTCACCAGAACAACACCATATACGTGGAAACCCTACCTCACTCCACTCAACAAATCTCCTGTACACCAGAATCGCTGAGAAGGACGTGCTAATCAAGAACATGGCTGAGGAACTCAAGAAGTTGATAAGCCAAGCTTAGGGTGTTGAAGGGGGTAAAGGTACCGAAGGTCTGAATTACGAGGATTTGTGCATATAGCTGGATGTGGAACTTTCGGAGGGTTACAGACCTCCTAAGTTCGTAATGTTTTATGGAACGGGCGACCCCAAGGTTCATTTGAGAACTTACTATGACAAGCTCGTGGGGGTTGGAAAAGACGAAAGGAATCACATGAAGCTGTTTATGAGAAGCCTCACTGTTGATGCCCCATATTGGTACAAAGCCAGAACCCTATGAAGTGGGCCAATTGGGTAAGCATGGCATCATATTTCATGGACAGGTTCAGATTTAATACGGAGAATGCACCGGATGTCCTCTATATCCAGAATATAAGGAAAAAGCCAACTGAGACTTTCTGTGAGTATGCTATTCGGTGAAGGTCAGGCAGGCGTTAGATGAGGATCAGATGAACAAGTTCTTTGTCAGGGCACAAGATCCACAATATTACGAGAGGTTAATGATCATTGAGAATAACAACTTCTCCGACATCATCAAGCTAGGAGAAAGGATTGAAGAAGGTATCAAAAGACAGAATAACAAGTTCTCCGACATCAACAAGCTAGGAGAAAGGATTGAAGAAGGTATCAAAAGCGGGATGGTAACAAATTTTGAGGCACTACAGGCCACGAACAAGGCATTACAATCGGGTGGCATAGAAAAGAAGAAAGAAGTAGGGACAGTGATGGTCGCCCAAGGTCAAAAATATCCATTTGTATACCAAACGCCTCCACCCACATACCAACCTTCGCCTCCCAGATATTCTCAACCCACTACCGCCTACCACACCTATAACACCAAACCATCCTATTATCAATCACCTCCAACTCGTCAAAAATACCAAAAACCCAGGCCTAATTTTGATCGCAGACCACCCAAACAGTACACTGCCATTGCTGAACTCATCGACCAGTTGTACGAAAGGTTTAAAGTCGCTGGATATCTCACCCATATTCCCGTTGTGGCAATGGGTAATTCATCTCAATGGGTGAATCCAAACAAGACATGTGCATATTATTCCGGCATGAAGGGACACACTATTGACGAGCGTCGCACCTTGAAAGACAAGATCCAAACATTGATTGATAGTAAGGCCATACAGGAGAAGGAAGCTGCACCCAATGTACACAATAATCCTCTCCCAGATCATAGGTGTGGAGGGGTCAATGTGATAGAAACTGATAAAAAGTGGGATCTCGAGGGATCAATCAAGCTTATTCGAGAAGGTGATGATCCTAAGAAACCTGCAGCCACACTCAATCCCATTGTGGTGAAGGTACAACCAAAAATTGAAATCTAGATAGCCGCATAGATTCCTTTAGAAGTATAAGTAACACCACTCATTCCATTTGAAGTGGAGGTGGCCACACCTTTCACTGTAAAAGTGGCATCCACACCATCCTTCAGTTCCAATGCTGTACCTTGGGGTTATGTGGCCGAGGTTAGAAGAAAGGGAAATTCAAAGACAGAAGAATCCGGCGTTGCACAAGGAATGACCAGAACAGGAAGGGTTTATACACCTGAACATTTTGGAGAATCCAGTAAGCAAGCTTCTAACAAACCGCCCATCATTGAGACTAGTGCAGATGACCGCTGGACGAAGGTACATGCATGGGAGTACTCTGTCGTTGATCATCTGAACAAGACTCTCGCTCAGATATCTATCATGTCGTTGCTACGAAATTGTGAGGCACACAGGAATGCTCTAGTGAAGGTGTTGAGTGAAGCATATGTGCCCAATGACATCACTGGTGGATAAATGGCCAATATGGTGGGGCACGTGATAGAGATCCACAAGTTCACTTTCAATAAGGACGAATTTCCACTGGAAGGGTTGAATCACAACAGGGCACTACACATCATAGTGCAGTGCGAAGACAAGTCTACTGCCAGAGTTCTGATTGACGGAGTATCCAGCCTCAATATTAGCCTATTGACAATGCTGAAGAGGTTGGGCAAAGTCCTACTTTAGATACGAGAAGGAACTATGAATGTTAAAGTATTCGACGGGTCTCAAAGGGCTACCATCGGAGAAATTAATCTCTGTCTTCAAATGGGTCCTACCTAGTTTGATGTGGAGTTCCATGTACTCGATATATCCACCTCCTGCAATCTGTTGTTAGGACGACCTTGGATACATGACACTGGAGCCGTAGCATCTACTTTACACCAGGATATGAAGTTCGAGTGGAACCATCAAGAAGTAGTTATCCATGGAGATGGGAGCAACCCCATTTACACAAGTCAGACTATTCCGGTGATTAAAAATAGAAGAAAGATAGGCGGAGAGACCTACCATCATATTGAACGGGTTAACGTGATCGAGCAAGATAATTGGTGGAGTAGCACAATAGCAAGAATGCTAGCATGGAAAGGATATGAGCCCGACAAGGGGCTTGGTAAAATCTTCAGGGTATCTCCAAGCCAATACAACCAAAGCGCCATGGTACCACTTTTGTGTTGGGATATCAATACACCTGGCAAGAATATCGAAACTAGTCACCACCGTGGCATGGTCCGTACTACCCTCATGAGCAACACGTGAACTTGATTCAGACCTTCCATCAGGCCGATATAATATGGGGATGAGAGGAAGAAGAAGCACTGACAACATTGAGGAATTTGTTCTTGGAAGATGATGATAGAGGGACTGTTGTATGATCGTCGATGAGGAGAAGGAGGAACGCCCTACCATCCAGTTGTGGAAAGAGGAGCATTCCTCAAGAACTGGACTGTTAGACCATCAATGGCCCGACGAGTCCCGGGTAGCAAGGCTGAATAACATTGTTTACTTTTATAAAAAATGATTTCCACTTTTTCTTTTTGTTTGAATAATATTTTTAATGATTCCAAAATGTTATTTGAGCTATTGAAAATAATTTTTATTTAACTCTTTAAATAGTTCGATGTTTTATTATTACTGGTTTTCTCTCATGTTTTTATCCCTACAACATTATTATTTCCTATCTTGATGAACCGACACTTGTGACATGTATTGAGATAACACAACAAAAGGACAGTGATTCAAAAGAGGATTCAATAGATGAGGAGATCGTTAGAGAAGTGGAGGATTTTGAGAACAAACCCAAGTCCAACCTGGACGAAACTGAGATAGTCAACTTGGGAAATTCTGAAACTGTCAAAGAGACCCGCATCAGCATCCATTTGTCACCATCAGTGAAAGAGGAATACACTCGGTTCTTGAAAGAGTATGATGACATCTTTGCATGGTCATATAACGATATGACCGGATTAAGCATATCCATTGTGGACCACAAGTTGCCCACAAACCCAATGTGTCTGCCAGTAAAGAATAAACTCATGAAGTTCAAGCTATATATGAGTTTGAAAATAAAAGAGGAAGTTACTAAGAAGATCAAAGCCAAAGTCCTCACGGTATTTGAATATCCAACTTGGTTAGCCAACATCGTTCCAGTTCCAAAGAAGGATGGGAAGGTCAGAGTCTGCATCGATTATCGAGATCTCAACAGAGCCGGCCCAAAGGATGATTTACCGTTACCAAATATAGACATCTTGATCGAAAATTATGCCAAGCATGAACTCCAGTCTTTTGTGGATTGTTTCGCCGGTTACCACCAGATCTGGATGGACGAGGAGGACGTTGAGAGAATAGCCTTCATTACACAGTGGGGGGGGGGGTGTACTGTTACAGGATGATGTTGTTCGGCTTAAAGAATACTGGGGCCACCTACATTAGGGCCATGACTACTATTTTTCATGACATGATACATAACGAGATAGTGGTGTACGTACATGATGTTATCATCAAATCCAGGAAGGCCACATATCATATAACATACTTGAGGAAATTCTTCGACAGACTGCGGAAGTACAACCTAAAGTTAAACCCCGCGAAATGTTCATTCGGGGTTCCTGTCGGAAAGCTATTGGGATTCATCATCAGCCGTCGGGAATAGAATTGACTCCATCAAAGGTCAAAGCCATCCAAGAATTACCACCGCCAAAAAGAAAGAAAGATGTAATGAGTTTCCTGGGGCGTCTTAATTACATCAGTCATTTCGTACAAAGTCCACAGTGATATGTGAGCCGATTTTTAAGATGCTGAAAAAGGACGCTGCAACTAATTGGACCGAGGATTATGAAAAGGCTTTTGACAAAATGAAGGAGTACCTGTCCACACCACCAGTCTTAGTCCCGCCAGAGCCTGGTAAACCACTACTAATCTACCTTGCAGTGTTAAATGGAGCCTTCGATTGTGTCCTGGGACAACATGACGAAACAGGAAGAAAAGAGCAGGCCATATATTACTTAAGCAAGAAGTTCACTCCTTGTGAAGCACGATACTCTCTGCTGGAACGCACTTGTTGTGCTCTGACATGGATAGCTAAAAAGCCAAGGCATTACTTCTGTGCCTATACTTCATATCTCATATCAAGTATGGATCCCCTGAAGTACATCTTTCAGAAACCCATGCCTACTGGGAAGCTGGCCAAGTGGAAAATCTTGCTGAGTGAGTTTGACATTATCTATGTAACTCAGAGAGCAGTCAAGAGACAAGCATTAGCAGATCATCATGCTGAGAATCCTGTAGGAGGAGAATACGAAACCCTAAAAATGTATTTTCCTGATGAGGAGGTATCATTCGTAGGAGAAGACATTGTCGAAGGCTACAACGGTTGGAGAATGTTCTTTGACGGAGCGGCGCACTTCAAAGGAGTCGGCATTGGAGCCATTTTTGTATCATAGACTGGCCAACATTATCCGGTGTCTGCAAAGCTCAGATTCCCTTTCACCAACAACATGGCGGAATATAAAGCTTGAACATTAGGGCTCAACATGGCTGTTGGTATGAACATTCAGGAAGTACTAGTAATCGGCGATTCAGATCTGCTTGTGCATCAGGTACAAGGAGAATGGGCTACCAAGAATTCCAAGATATTGCCGTACGTACATCATTTGCAAGAAATGAAGAAGAGGTTTATGAATATAGAGTTTTGAAACGTCCCCATTTAGAATGAGCTTGCTGATGCGTTGGCTACTTTGTCATAAATGATACACCACCCAGACGAGAATTTCATCGATTCCATTCTGGTAAGGATTCATAATCAGCCGGCATACGGTGCCCATGTTGAGGAAGAAACGAATCGAAACCCCTGGTTCCACAACATCAAAGAATATTTGATGAAATGAGAATACCCGGAACATGCAAACCATACTCATAAAAACGCCCTTCAGAGGTTTTCAAATCGTTTCTTTGAGAGTGGAGGAACCCTATATAGAAGAACTCGTGATCTGGGATGTTAAGGTGTGTCTAGACAAAGGAAGATTCTAAGTTGCTCGAGGAGATACATGACGGAACCTGCGGTCCACACATGAACGGTTTTTGTGTTGGCCAAGAAGATACTCAAGGCCAGTTATTTTTGGATGATCAAGAAAACATATTGAATTCGGTATGTTCAGAAATGCTACCAATGTCAAATACATGCAGATATGATAAAAGTACCACCGAACAAGCTTAACGCAACAAGATCACCCTGGCCCTTCGCCACTTGGGGAATGGACGTCATTCGCCCAATCGAGCCCAACGCATCAAACGGGCACCAGTTCATTTTGGTGGGTATAAACTACTTCACTAAATGGGTTGAAGCTGCATTTTTACAAAGCTGTGACCAAGAAGGTCGTTGCGGATTTTCTTCGCGATCGGATTGTTTGCCGGTTCGGGGTTCCGGAATCTATCATCACTGATAATGCCGCCAACCTCAACAGTGATCTAATGAAAGCCATGTGTGAGACTTTCAAAATCAAGCACAAGAATTCCATATCATATAGGCCTCAGATGAATGGAGCCGTGGAGGCTGCCAACAAGAACATCAAGAAGATACTAAGGAAAATGGAAGAAAATCACAAACAATGGCACGCGAAGCTACCTTACGCCTTACTATGATACCGTACGACAGTCCGCACATCAACAAGGGCAACCCTTTATCTATTGGTTTATGGCACTGAAGTTGTCATTCCCACAGAAATGGAAATTCCTTCCTTAAGGATTATACGAGAAGTCGAACTCAGTTACGCAGAATAGATAAGGAGCCGCTATGAGAAGCTAGATCTCATAGACAGAAAGATGATGAACGTGGTATGCCACGGTCAAATTTATCAGAGCAGAATGTCTAGAGCCTTCAACAAAAGAATCAAGCCGAGACAGTTCAAACTGGGGAAGCTGGTGTTGAAAAAGATCTTCCCGCATCAAGATGAAGAAAAATGGAAATTTTCTCCCAACTGGCAAGGTCCATATATGGTTCACGGAGACTGACAGAAGGAGCACTAATACTCGCAGAAATGGACGGGGAAATTTGTCCAAAGCTAATCAACTTAGACGCAGTCAAAAGATATTGTGTGTAAATCATTCTTAGGTTCTCTACATGATGTAAATTGAACTACGCTCGACCTGATTCTCATTTAAGAAGGGATACATAGGCAGCCTTGTTGGTTCGGTCACAACTCAATAAAATTTCCACTTTTCCCCACAATCAGAAACTGGGGCAGAATTTTGAGGAGGACCCTCAAAATCCCCAAGCAAGTTCAGCCAACCGCAACGTACGAAGCGGTTAGAAAGGTCATCTAGTCAACTGGGGCAGAAATTTTAGGAGGACCCTCAAAATTCTACGGAAGGAAGTCGTGATGTCTCTAACCATATCATAATCACTGGTTCATCTAACTAATTACTAAGCTATATTTTAATATGTCTTTGAAAATTATACATGCATGCTTTTGAAAATAAACTTAGCTTTAACAAATTCTATCCCAATATTTTGAATAGGATCCTCAGACAGAGCAGAGGAAATCAAGCAAGCAAACAAAGGCACGAACTGACCTCCCCTCTGCAAAACTCACGATTTTTATTTGAATGTAGGAATGTGGGATATGCACACCTTGGAAACGCAGTCTTCATAACAACAAAGATACCAAACTCATCTCTATCTAAGAAGTTATAAAGACCCGTAAAATTTCAAGTCTAAAAACAATGCCCGAATGGGTCCCCATGTGGTTATAACTGTAGAATTTCTTAAAACATACCCTTATGGAGTAAAAAGTACCCCGGGACATAAAAGATAAATGTTTCCAGAATTGCGCAGATCTACGGTCCAGTATACGATCATAGATCAGGTATGCGGACGCATGGTGGTCGCATACTTGGATAGTCTGCTATCTAATTTGAGGACAACTATGCGGCCCATAATGCGATCACATTTCATGAATGTGGGCCGCATAGCTGTCGCATCCCTGAACCTCCATTTTTTCGGAGGAGGTTATGCAACGCACTATGCGATCGCGTAACAGGTATGCGCACCGCATAGTGGTCGCATACCTGGTCAGTCTAGTTCCCCTTTTGGCCCATTTGAGGGACATTTATGCGACATGAATGCGGACCGCATAGAAGGAATGCGATCGCATTCCTGACTGTATTTCCTGCTTCAGGGCTTTTAATTTATAATTTTTATACCCGACCCCAGCTTAATAAAACACTTACCCCCCTTCATTATATCGGGTATCTGAACAAAATAGAGAGAAGCAACTTATGCATGTTCATGGTTTGTCCTAATCTTGCAAAGGGTGTAGGTTAGAGTAACCTTCCACTAAAAAGGGGATTAATTAATCAAAGGGATCACATAGTGTTTGATAAAATGCCCAAATGAGTTCATGATTTCTAATTCTTAGTCTAAACATGGCATCTTGTAAATTAGATTGGAGGCGATAGAAGGTCTGGCGGGTTGAGAATAGATATTAAAGGGGAATTTTGACTCAAGGTATGTATGGCTAATTTTGATCTTTGTAGAGTCACCTTGTTGGTGTCCGAGCATTCAGTATGAGTTCCTTGCTTATGCATATGTGAAATGATATTTCTAAGGTGTTGAGGCGTAAGCTTTTGTTCTCTGATTGTCTTAGTTGATTTTTATGCCACCATGCTATATGAGATTGTGAAAGGTGATTCTTTGTGCTTGCTCTATTATTTGAGAACTCGTTAAATGCTTGAACATATTGGGATGAAAGGATGTGCTACTGAATGAATGAAATGATAACGAACCCAATTGTTGAATTTATCTAAGTGCTAAAGGGTGTGTAGTAAATGATGTGAAGGAATTGTAGATTAATTTAATTGAGCTAAATGACTGTGGCAATATCGTATGTGACTCACTGTTTGGTAAGGATTATTGTGCCCTTTATTCCTCTTAGTTATTGGTTGTTATAAATTTATACTCTCGATGATGAAAATCCTTGTGATTGAATTTTTGGTTGTTGTTGCTATCAAATGTGATTGTACGGTGGGATCGGGTTGCGCGCCACAACAGAAGAAATAAGGTTGAGAAGAAATAAGGGTAAAATGTGATTGTATGATGGGATCGTGTTGCGCACCGCAAAATAAGAAATAAGGTTGAGAAGTAATAAGGGTGAAATGTGAGTGTACGGTGAAATCGGGTTACGCGCCGCAACAGGGGAACAATTGAAATAAGAAACTGTGGAAACCTCAATTATGGTTCTTTGTATCTCTGTGCAATATTTGTTTGGGTTTCTTTAACTGCCTCTTATATGTGTATTGTTTGATTTTACTTAGAGTAAAGTTGTTCATACATACTAGTACTATTCCATGGTAGTAACGTCCCTTTTTCCAGGGGCGATACATCTTTTATATGGATGTAGGTGGTTCTATAGCAGGTAGCTCGGTCCGCTGATAGTGGTGCCTTCCTTTCATCTCCTCAGCAGTTCTGGTGAGCCCCACTTCCTTTCGGGGTCGTGCGTTTGTCTATGCCATCTTTTTTTGTATATTTTGTTCCGTTAAGGTATAGCCGGGGCCTTATTGCTGGCAAGTTTATATACTCTTCCCCGTATCTCTAAAGGATCCGTAGACATTATGTGGGTTATATATATGTAGTTGGGGTAGTTTTCGTGCTCGTTTGTAATCACGATCCCGTATCGGGAGTGTTGTATTTTAGAATGTATGTTTTGGGAAGATTAAATGTTGAAAATGTTAAAAGAGGAAATTTGACTTATGTCGTAAATGCATGCTTTGATTCTATTTTGTTGTTTCACTTATAAATGTATATTATGAACACAGGGAAATGCTTTCGGTAGGAAAGGCAATCCAGGTCCGCTTGACCGGGTTTATCCGGTTAGGCGCCAATCTCGTCCCTCGGTTTTGTGGCGTGACAAACTTGGTATCAGAGCCTAAGGTTTTAAAGTGTCCTAGGATGTCTCTCAGCCGTGTCTAGTAGATCCCTTCTTATCAGTGTGTTGTCGACCACATCTATAATTAGGGGGCTATATTAGGAATTTCACCTTTCTTTGATACTCCAATCATGCGATAGAGCTCAAGTTAGGGAGTTAGTTTTCTCTGCAAGCCTTACTCTGAAAATGAGCAATCATGATACCATAATCCGCGAATTTGAAGCCATGAGGAGGGAGTGATCCCACCATTGAGTCCAAGGGGATTGCCAAGGACTTGTTAGGAGAATGTATTGAGATGTGGAGGGATTGGTAGAACCTATCACTAAGAGGGGAGTGTCCTTATCCCTATTGATGTCATTGCACCACCACATCCTATAATATATCGGCGTGGTACCAACGTACGTTAGGGATGTGGGGTCGAGGGGCATCGATTCAGCTATTGACCTATCGACCTAAGGTCACCAAGTAAGTCACTCCTTATCACAACTAGCATACTCTTGTATGGTCGAAATCGGCAAGATTTTTAGTTGTTTGGCGAGAATCTCCCTATTCTCCGACATGTTATTTTCTGAATTTGGTCTGCTCAACTACTTTTAAACATTATTAAATCTCCATCGAAGCTGGGGTCCGTTGATCCTCCATGTAGCTGGATCATGCTGCTTATTCTTTTTGCCCATCTTATTCTTGAAGGTTGTTCTTCTTCTGGTTGTAAGGAAGACGAGCATTTTTGCTCCTCCTTTGGTTTACATAATACTTATTTGAGTGTCGCTATATGTTAATTTCTCTATGTTGCTACGAATCCAACTGATTTTGATGTTTGTAGTGGTTCCCCTAGCCGTGGAGATATTGTGTTTACTCCTAAAACCTCAAGTTCCCTTTTTGTTAGTTCATCTGACATACCCGGATTTCCCCTAGTTGATGACCATTTCTCAGTTCCAATTTAGAGGGCTGAAGAAAGAGCATAATTATGTCCCTGATATCTAGAAATACAATTTCCTTTATCAATAGTAATCCACCCAAATTCTTTACCAATTTCACTGAATACAGGAAATGGGATAGATCTAACAATACCTTTTTTTCTGGTTAACTAGTTTTCGGTCCTCTGATATTACTAGGGTTTTCAGTATTCTTACATAACTAAAGGAAGATATAGAATTTTAGGTGGAAAGACAAGTCAATCCATCCTCTTACTTTAACTACGAACCTGTTTCATTCGCTATCGGCTATATTATTCCTTCTCAATCTTATCCCCTTAGAAGCACTATCCTTAAAGGTTGAACTTTGAACCAGAAAGAGTAGCTCTAATTTTAAAATACTTCTAGATATCTGGTCAATGGATTAATAAGTTCCACAAATTACATGGGTTCCCACTTCACTTCAAGTTCATCAAGGTTTGGTAGCATGCCGCAATTTCTGAACCACCTATGCATGTGCTAATCTAACAATCCTCTTCCCAGTCTAACACCCGCTTTTAGTTTTGTGGTGCACCTAGGAGCAACACAACTAGTAACATATTCATATGTCAAGCCTTTCTCTCGGCCAAGTCTTATAGTATCTCCCAATTAGGTTGGTAATAACTGGTTGTGTAGAAGTGTGTTGTAGTTCTTCATTGTGAAGTAGAGTTGCGAAACGTAATTGGTTTTTTAAATTCTGGAGCTATACATCATGTGACTATATGCGGAGATCTTCTTTAAAAAAAAAATTAGCTCCTCGTAATCCCTTATATTATCACCTTTCCTAGTGGTTACGATGTAAAGGTCACTTCTATAAGCTCTCTCACTTCCTTTTCTTTGTCTTGCATCATGTGTTGTTTCACCCGTAATCTTCAATGTGATATTATCTCAATTTCTCGACTAGTTATCCAACTATATGATTTGATTTAATTAGCCTCCCTTTTATGTACTCTACAAGTTCCCTGGGAGTGGGCAAATTTCCCCTTTTACTATAGACTTCTAATGTCTTCAACTCTGTTTAAGCTTGTTGATTCCAAGTGGTGCTCTTAGTTGTGCTTCCTTACTATCTATTTTCATCTTATAACTCTCTTTGTGAATATAATTTTATGCCTTATGGCATCAAGGGTTGGGGTATGTTCCTTTTGTTAGGATAAAAGATATTGCTCGCAATCCTTGTGAGATTTTCTCCTATATCAATCATCTACCTTCTCTGCTTGTCCCTATGACTAGATAACTCAGGTTACTCGTCTTCCATAAGTGCATTATGACTTCTCACCCTTTCATAATTATTCATATGGTCATTTCGAGGCATTATTCTACACTAACTCGTAATGATTTTAAGTACTTTCTCGCCATTGTTGACAATTTTCTAGGGCTACGAGGGCTTGTCTCATGGGTTCCAAAAGTAATGATTTTCCTTAAAGTTCAAGACTAAATTTCCATGATTCCAAACCAAAGTGTGTCCCCTTTTCAAAATTCATAAATGGGTCAGATTTGATGAGGTTATGTGGCTCTCTGCTCACTCGGCTCCTAGGAGTATTAACAATGTCATTGTCATGTATGGGAATTTTGCTACCTCTGGAATTCCACCGCCTTAGGAAGGGTTGGATTATTCGAATTATGATAATCTCAAAAGTAGATGATTTCTTTTCTATCCTCATGCGCTTGTGGCATAAAGTCCTTATGTCACTTAGTGTTAGGAGTGAAATCAAATTCCACGCATTTCATTTGCGGCCTCAATCACACCCATGTTGCAAGAGTCTTACCATTTGAGCTCAACTAATTACCTTACACTCAGGGACACAACCGGCGTATCCTACTTGATCACTTCTTTAAAATCTCAAGTTCACATACATGGTATCCACCTTATCTAAGAATACTAGTTACCACTATGCTACACTTATCTAATAAATGATGTAGTCACATGGAATAAACCATCTCGGCATCGCTAATAGAAATCCTCGTGTCTCTTAGCATATAACCTCATGAAATACTCACCTTAGCACCTTAATGGATTCCTTAATAATTCCAACCCAATCTTCAACTCCGTTGCTCCTTACTGTATTAGGTATATTTGGTATTGAAGGGTCAAACGTGTCAAAGTCACCCTGTGATCTCATGTAATGAGTAGGTAATTTTATGGTTAATTTATTATGGCACATCTTAGAGTAATCGTGAAGGTCACAACGGGTTTTGTTTTGTTGTTCGCATAAAGATTTAGAATTCAGGAGGGTGAACTGGTTATTCTCAAAAATTTCCCCTGTAGATGTTATGTGAATTGATAATGAAGAGTACTTAAGCGCATTTCCCATTAGGTAGCACTAGGAGTATGATGTTTTTCCGTAGTTTTTCCTCATGTATTTGTGTTTTCGCATGTCTACGCCTAAAAAGGTAGTTGGAGATCCTTTGTGTATCATCTTGGTGTAAATTATCGAAGGTGAAGTTAATGGATAGTTAGCTTATGCGAGGTATGTAGCCATCATCTTTGTTAGATAAGTTTGGGGGTTGGGATTTCTTCTGTGAATGTGTTATGGCAAAGCTTGCAAGTCGAAAAGGCTATGTGGGAAGCGGAAAACGAAATGAAAGAGAAATATCCCCACTTGTTTGAATAAGTCCGGCAGTGGTTTTGAAAGTTGTCATCTCTAAGCAATTACATTGGTGCCAAATTTTGTGCAAGAACACTCCACTCCCCTAATTACCCTACTATTGTGACTTCTCAAACTTTGTGCCATAAATGTATATGTTGTTGTGATTAGCTGGATCATGTGCAACTCCTTGAAATAGCTGAATTATGTGCAACTCATTGTAATAGTTGAATTATGTGCATATTAGTGGAGTTAAATGAACTATACGTGGCTTGTGGAAGTAATTGAATTATATGCAACTTGTTGAAATGACCGGATAATGTGGAAGTTGATAGAGTAACTGAAAATGTATGGAATTGGTTAAATGTGTTTCGGGGGCTCTCTGACAGGTACATATGCCTAATTACAAAGGAATCTCTGGCTAAATTTTCAGGAAATATCGGAGTTAGTAAAAATTTGGGGTTTGGCATGTTTTGTGTTCTCTTAACTAAGTGATTCCCCGATACTAATTTGAGGATGAATTATTATAAGTGGGGGAGGATGTAAAGACCCGTAAAAGTTCAAGTCTAAAAAAAAGGTCTGAATGGGTCCCCATGTGGTTATAACTGTATAAATTCTTAAAACGGACCCTTGTGGAGTAAAAAGTACCCCTGTACATGAAAGATAAAATTTTTCCAGAATTGTGCAGATCTGCGGTCCACTATGCGATCGCAGATCATGTATGCAGACCGCATAGTGGTCGCATACCTGGACAGTCTGCTGTCCAATTTGAGGACAGCTATGCGGCCCATAATGCGATCGCATTTCATTAATCCGGGCCGCATAGCTGTCCCATCCATGCACCTCGATTTTTGTGGAGGAGGTTTTGCGACGCACTATGTGATCCCATAACAGGTATGCGGACTACATTGTAGTTACATACCTAGGCAGTCCAGTTCCCCTTTTGGCCCATTTGAGGGCCATTTATGTGATAGGAATGCGGACCGCATAACAGGAATGCGATCACATTCCTGACCGTATTTCCTGCTTTGGGGCTTTTAATTTATAATTTTTATACCCGACCCCAGCTTAATAAAACACTTACCCTATTTCATTTTATCGGGTTTCTGAACAAAATAGAGAGAAGGGAGAGTGAGTTTAGGGAGAGAAAGTCTTCTTATTCATCAAATTGGTCCATCATCTCTACTCAGGCCCGGAAATTATCGAGTAATCTTCATCTTCTTCACCATAAGAGGTAAGTCCCCACCCCATTTCCATTCAACTCTAAGGTTTTGGTTAAAAATGGAACACACATGAATTTGTTCTTGAAGATAAAATCTAAGACTTGCATGCATTTTCATGATTTGTCATAATCTAGCAAAGGGGTGTAAGTTAGAGTAACCTTCCACTAAAAAGGGGATTACTTTCCGAGCACCAACGTACATTTTATCTAATCTTCTTATTATCTTTAAGGGTCGACGAGTTCAATATAAGTGGTAGATATGGATTATAAACACCAAACAATGATAGATAATGGAATGAACATGGATAACATAGGATAACAAGACTGCCAAGAAACTACATATAAATTAGGAGCTACCACACTTTAATGAAAGACTATACAACGAAAATCATCCGACAAGGCATACCAAACTATACATAAGCCGACACCTGTCTATGAGCCTCTAAAGGAGCATAAGTAATGCAACATAGTCGGAATAGGTACCCGACATACCCATAATATCTATAACAAAAATGCATACCAAGACCACGACAAGTTCGGAGAAGGGATCTCGCCTATAACCGCTGAACTGGAAAGCCTACTGTGGTGGGGAACTACGTCTACCTGTCTATAAGGACCTGCAGCACGACATGCAGCGTCCATAAATAAAAAAGACGTCAGTACGAATAATGTACTGAGTATGTAAGGCAGGTCAATATAAATATGAACAATAATGTAAAGAGAGGTAGAGAACATACAACCTATAACATTTGAGTGCTTCTAAGATATAGTAACATGAAATGTATGATACATATATATATGTATATACATCCGCTTCTGTGGGCATCATCATCATCGTATCAACATCCGCCTCTGTGGACATCATCATCATATCATACCCGGCCTCAAAGAGGACTCAGTAAATCCAACTGATCAGTGGTTGCACAATAGGTGGCATACCCGGCCGACTATTGTGCGGCTCGGTAAAGTAAAATAGATACATATATGTAATGCATGTAGGACTCGTTGGAATCATGTTCTGAACATTTCAGAGTGACGTAAGGTTGATATCTCCGTACACATTATTAGGATTAACTCTTCATCAAGAATAATATATGAATCAGGGAGTACCAACAACATTGACAACATAAGAATAAGAGGATCAACCTCAACATCAATTGTTCCATAAGAAGGGAAACAATGTAAGTACTACTAGCTTCTAAGAGTAGAGTATCTTTGAAGCTCGTTCATTGCATTATGTACAATCGGAGTCGTGCAAAAGAAGGAAAGATATAGCCTCACATATATTTTATATACTGCCCCAATTTCAAGCTATGCAATTGTCACGACTCCTTAGTCTAAAATAAGAGAAACGACACTATCGTTATCATTTAAGCGTCATAACTATTGTGTATCGACCACAACCTATTTTACGATGAAACGGGCAAAACTTCCCCTATATATATGACTCCACACAAGTCAAAAAAATCACCAAACAGCCCAAACAACATCAATAATAATCAAATTGAGCTTTCCAAAACAATCCACACACAACCTAATAACTTCATACATAAGACGACCACCGTAGTCATGTCAAACGACCCGGAAATGTTACGACGAACGACCAGACCAAAACCCTACATATATATGGTGTTTCTCCAAAACATTCCTCCTCCAAATCTCCACAATAGAGTAGTAAAACACGCAGCCCAACAGCAACACAAAACAGTCCGCAAAACAGTCCGCTACAGGTGAATAACTCGAACTCACGGCTTCCGATCACCGTCCCGTGAGTTTTTACAAGTATAAAACGAATTACCATAAATTTACAGCACAAAAAAATGGATTAAAGAGAGCAGTAAACTCACCTTACTTTCTGGATAACTCAGCCCTGATGTTGGTTCTTCAAACTCTAGGGTTTACCCCCAATTTGAACTTGAAAGAGGGGAAAAATCAATTAGGGTTTGTGCATAATTTTTGGGAGGAAGTTTGCAGGGGTTTAGGTCTGGTTATTTGTGAAATATAATGAGGGATATATTTCAGGAGATAAGACTTTTAGTGGGCTCTTTGGATGACCCGAAATTGCCTCTTTTTGGGCTATCATTTAACCAAGTAGGTGACCCACCTACTTGTCACCTAGCAGCTTGTGAAGTCTCGCGAAAATGTGTATGTTTCTCTACTCCAATGTCGTATTGATAAGCAGTTTAATGCGTTTGAAACTAGACTCATAGATATTACGTTTTGTGGGTAGATCACCTTGTAATTCCAATTAGATTGGGATAAAATCTTAATAACATTTGACCTAAAGTTTAAGTAAACCTATGAACCTAAGTTGCGACAATCTTGTCGACTTTTGTTTCATAACTCGCTTGACTTCAAGAATATGATACGGATATTATATGATTCAAATAACTTAAAACACTACTCTTGAGAATATCAAGCACCCCTAGGTTTACCCAAAAATAGGAGTTACAACATCTTGTATTCGTATAACTTCTAATACGTGTTAATCACTCTTATACACTCTTGTACCATTTAAGATAAATAGGATTAACTTCTTATCATCTCAAAGATAATATCTTCTCATGTTTAGGTACTTATGGCATGAGCCAACGTACACGGGTTGTAACACGATAGAAGGTCCCATGGGTTGAGAATAGATATTAAAGGGGAATATCCACTCGAGGTATGTATGCGCTAACTTTAATCTTTATAGAGTTACCTTTTTGGTGTCCGAGCATTCGGTATGAGTTCCTTGCTTATGAATATGTGAAATGATAATTCTAAGGTGTTGAGGCGTAAGATTTTGTTCGCTGATTGTCTAAGTTGATTTTCATGCCACCATGCTATATGAGATTGTGAAAGGTGATTCTTTGTGCTTACTCTATTATGTGCAAAACTCGTTAAATGCTTGAAAATATTGGGATGAAAGGATGTGCTACTGAATGAAAGAAATTACAACGAACCCAATTGTTGAATTTATCTAAGTGCTAAAGGGTGTGTAGTAAATGATGGGAAGGAATTGTAGATTGATTTAATTGAGCTAAATGACTGTGGCAATACCGTATGTGACTCACTGTTTGGTAAGGATTATTGTGCCCTAGATTCCTCTTGGTTATTGGTTGTTATCCTTATGATTGAATTGTTTGTTATTGTTGCTATCAAATGTGATTGTACGGTGGTATCAGGTTCCGCGCCCTGACAGAAGAAATAAAGTTGAGAAGAAATAAGGGTGAAATATGATCGTACGGTGGGATCGGGTTGCGTACCGCAACAGGGGAACAATTGAAATAAGAAACTGTGGAAACCTCAATTGTGATTCTCTGTATCTCTATGCAGTAGTTGTTTGGGTTTCTTTAACTTCCTCTTATATATGTATTATTTGATTTTACTTAGAGTAATGTTTTTTCATACATACTAGTACTATTCCATGGTACTAACGTCCCTTTTGCCGGGGGCGCTACATATTTTATATGGATGTAGGTGGTTCTATAGTAGGTAGCTTGGTCCGCCGATAGTGGTGCCTTCCTTTCATCTCCTCAGCAGTTCTGGTGAGCCCCACTTCCTTTCCGAGTTGTGCATGGTCTATGCCATATTTTTTTTGTTTATTTTGTTCTGTTAAGGTATAGCCGGGGCCTTGTTGCCGGCAAGTTTATATACTCTTCTCCATATCTCTAAAGGCTCCATAGATATTATGTGGGTTGTATATATTTATTTGGGGTAGTTGTTGTACTCGTTTGTAATCACGATCCCGTATCGGGAGTGTTGCATTTTAGAATGTATGTTTTGGGAAGATTAAATGTTGAAAATGTTAAAACAGGAAATTTGACTTATGTCGTAAACGCATGCTTTGATTCTATTTTGCCGTTTCACTTATAAATGTACATTCTGAACACGGGGAAATGCATTGAGTAGGAAAGGCAATCAAGGTCCGGTTTACCGGGTTCGTCCGGTTAGGCACCGGTCTCGTCCCTCGGTTTTGGGGCATGACAAAAAGACTCTGCTATCACCTATTATCTATTCATTGCATGAGACCAAGCTCTGTCTCAATCCTCCATGACGCTAAGCCCTGCGTCCTTTTTGCATAAGGCAAAGCATCGCCTTCTCTTTTCATGGTAATAAGCCATGTCCCAGACTTTGTATGAGGCTAAGCCCTGCCTCCCTGTTTGCATAAGGCTGAGCATTGCCTTCACCTTGCATAAGGCTAAGCATTGCCTTCTCTTTGCATGCGACTAAGCCCTGTCCCGAACATTGCATGGGACTAAGCCTTGTCCCGAAACTTGCATGAGACTAAGCTATGTCTCCACCTTGCATAAGGCTAAGCTCTTCCTTCTATTTGCACGAGACTAAGCTCTGTCTCAATCCTGCATGAGGCTAAGCCCTGTCTCCCATTTTCATAAGGCCAAGCACTGCCTTCTATTGCATGGTACTAAGCATTGTCCAAAATCTTGCATAAGGCCAAGCACTGCCTTCTATTGCATGAGACGAAGCATTGTCCCGAATCTTGCATAAGGCTAAGCACTGCCTTCTCTTTGCATGGGACTAAGCCATGTCCCGAACCTTGCATGAGACTAAGCTCTGTCTCCACTCGGCATGAGGCTAAGCCCCACCTCCCATTTGCATAAGGCTAAGCATTGCCTTCACTTTGCATGGGACTATACCCTGTCTCGAATCTCGCACGAGACTGAGCACTGTTCTCGTGCACTATTCTCTTCTCTCGGGCTAAGCTCTGCCCTCAACTTTATACAAGACTAAGCCTTATCTTGATTGCTTCTAGCATCATGTCTTTGCACCTCATGGGCTGAAATACTGCCAACTTGTCCGAAGACGTCATAGTCTGAAGGCACCATCCTCATAGCTGGAAGACACCATGCCATGGCCTGAGTATCTCTCAAACTTGCATATCATTATTCAAAGGCGTCATGGTTTGGAGCCACCCTTTTCATTGCTCGAGAACATCATTTCATGGCCTGCGAATCCCTTACCACGTAATTCATGGCCCGGGATGACATGGTTTAAGGACGTCATCCTCAACCGTCCAAAGACAATTCTCATGGTCTGAAGGGAATTTGCATCATGTTTAAATTCACGCAAAGATATATTCTTGCAGCGCATATTTTGATTTTCAGGTAACCTAATGAGCAACCATTATCCCAATAGGAGCAATCCCGCTCCAATTCCTTCATACTACTTCAAACCTGACCGCTCAGCATAACCATTTCACCGATTCGAAAGTGTATATCCGTCCTTATTGATAACTTCATCGGTATATTTTGCCAGTGGACCCAGAATTACACACGACCTGGTTCCTGTAAACCAGGGATATGTAGGTAGCTCGAAAACCAGAGTGCGGCCTATGTCTCTCAAATCACCCTATTCGGTCAAAATTGGCCATCATATCTTTACCCGATAACTCTTTCATCCTTCCCGGGTAAAGAAGGACAACTGTTGATACCCAATTTTTCCCTATATTATTTTCAAAATGCATATATATCTCTAAAACAATGCATGAGCTTCATTTAATATTTTTCCATAATTTCTGCATTTTTAAAGGATTTTTAATTAATTTATCCCAGTAGCTTTATCATATAAATAATTGCTAATTAAATCACAAATGGTTTTATGATAATTTTATTACTTAATTTTATCATTTATATTTATATTAAGCTTTAATTACTTCTTGAATATCCATATTTACATTTCTTAGGTTATAATGGCGATAACTTTGCAATAATAGCCCATATGGGCATAATTACTTTATTTTACAATAAAATGACCTTTTATATTTTTATAATATTAAGTGATTGTTTTAAATCATTTTTATGAATAAATTTCATTTTTTATCATTTATTAGCTATTTTTAAGAATTATTAAAATTAATTGAGTATTTAACAAATAGCCTATTTTAATTTCGGACCTTAGCCCAATTACTACCCCAACCCAATTAAATAAACCCAATACCATAACCCTAACCCAATACCCATTAACCCACAACACATTTTATAACCCGCCCGACCCCCCAGATTTAATCCTGGCCATTGATCTCAAAAGATCAACGGTCCAGACCATTCCTTCCATTTTTTATTACCCAACAACCCCCAACCCTAATAATTTCCCAAGTTACGCCGCCCCTGAATCCCTTTTTACCTCTCTTCTCTCACCCTTATCCCGAACCCTAGCCCGCCGTCACTTGAACCCCCTTCAATTCACGGGTTTTCCCTTCGATCTTAGGCCCCATCTGGCCTCCTTTATTTACTGGTGTTATGATTTTTGTGTTATTTGAGGGCATCCCAAGGAGATTCAACACATACTAGGTCCAAATCCTTCATTTTCTCGATGAATCCGCCTGTGTTCATCTCTATGTTTGTGAGTACTGTTATCTTTATGTTTATGACTTCAAATCTCTGGTTCAAACCGGGTTTTTCTTACCTCTGTCTATTTTTTAAAACCCTAGTTACTTTCTACTCGAGTCTATTAATATTTCTATAGATCTGAGATGATTTTCAGTTTATCTGTTTATGATCTTTTTTTTTTTGTTATTGTAGTTAATCGATTTTCATTTTTCCCTTAAAAGCTATGGTTTCATCTTTTAAGTTTCTGCAAAATAGTTCTAAACTATTTAAGCATTTAACTCCGGTTCTCTTTATTTGTTCAACTTGTTTTCATTGTTATGTTTTAATCCCTAGGGTTTCTAATTATTCCCCTGTTTGTTCTTATATATGGCCATTATTTTTTGGCTCTGTCAATCAAAAGGGATTAATTGATTTTATTTGCCTAATTAAGGTTTGGAATTATGTTTTCTTTTAAAACAGATATCTCTTTGACGACATCTCTGAGACACAAACTCACTTACACACTAACACGCACACAAATTGAGTTCTTTCTGTTACTTCGGTTTGCTGTACTGTCTTGCCGGATGAAAGCTAAGGCTAGACTCTTGGATTCCAATTGCCCTCACCTTCCTGTTTGCTATCTCCTTAACTGGTATTCCTCAATTTCTGTTATCATGTTCTATGTTATATGCTATGTAGCCAGTTTACTATAGACATCAACATGCTTCTGTTTTGATATTTGTTTCATGGCCATCTCTTTCTTAACTACTATGCCTCAGTTCTTATTCCCTGTGACATATATGATTAGCTTACTTCGAACCTCGATATGTCCTGTTATGTTTCCAGTTTACTTTCTAACTAGTATGCTTTAGTCTTGGTTACTTCTTTGTTCCACATGTATGTGTGGTTAGTGCTTCAAATTCCAACATGCTTCTGCCAGACATATAGTTCATGTTCTATTTCTTTTTAGTAGCTAGGTCTTATTTCATGTTATCTTATTCTGCTTATTGTAACATCAGTATGTTGCTCTGCTTAATACATGTCTATATCATTCCACCTAGTAATAATTAATAAATTTAAGTCAATTTCCGCAATGTGAAACCTTGTTTGATTCAATTTTGACAATGTTTAGTTCTGTCTATAATTTAAGTGTTCCTGCTCTTGTTGTGATTGTTTAATTAGTGGTATCCATATCTGAACCAATATGTTGAAATGTGGTTCTGTTCTGTTTGTAGTCTTGTAAGTTGTTTGTATTCACTTCTGAAAATCAAACTGCTTTTCCAAAATTATCCTACCCTTATATACTATTTTCAAACTTCTACTCTTAGTTATCTAGGGTCCTACCACCCCCAGTGTGAGCGCTACTTAGGGTCCATGAGACTCCTCTGAACTCTGACACATTGGGGCTGGTCTTCCAATTATTTACAACTATTTCTATGAGAAAGGTTCTAGTGTGAGTATTGCCCGCGGTCCCTGAGGCCCTTGGGAACTTTGACACACCAGAAGCCCATTTGTGTTATGGATGGACTACTTGTGGACATCAGACTTGCTTGTTTGAAGGCCTGGCTTCCGGGTTGATGTTGGGACTGCTAAGACTCCCTATAGTGTAATGAATAGATTTATGTAATTCATTCATATTGGTCTTAAATAATGTAATAATCCTTATAACGACATAATGAGGTTATTAGTAAAAGCTGGGAGGGATGGTTGTATATCTTTGTCAGGTTCGGATAGAAATCATGCCTAGGTTGTTGTGGTGATTATTTATTTGCATACCATTAGAAATCATGCCCATAGGGTCTTGTCTCGCCGTTTGAAATATGAAGTTTCATGCTTTGCATCATAGAAATCATGTTTATAGGTCGTTTACCAATTCTACATCAAGAATACATGTTTTATGCATATTTTGAAATCTCAATGTGCATTAGAAATCATGTATATAGGAATACCGTTAATGTCTCTGCCCACTTAGATATCATGTCTATAGAAAATATATATAAAATCATTTTTCTGTATTTAGATATCATGCCTATAGGAAGTAATACTTGTAATAAGTTTTAACGCTTAGAAATCATGCCTATAGGAGTTAACTAATTCTGCAAAAATGAGAAAGCACGCTTATGGGATCTAAAGAAGATAAAAAATCTGTCTGTTAAAATCAGTAACTCGTTTATGAACTATGTTATAGGTCTATTTCTAACAGTTGTAGATACCATGCCTATAGAATTCTGTTCTAGTTATCACTTGGGCAAACTTATAGGAATTATGGGGCTAAAAAGAACTGTGATTTAGTATTACTTGAAGTTTGCCTAGTTTCAGAGTTTTTGACAAAATCAGTAGGCAAACTAATAGGAATCGCTGCCCTCTTTAATAAGGTTGTTATATATTCTGTTTATGCTCATCTAGATATCCTGCATATAGGATCTTAAATCATTAAATATTGTTTGTTTGAATAGCGTGCATTTGTTTTGCTTACTTGTGGAAGTTAACATGAGCCTCTATCTGCTCTTTGTGTGAGAGTCCTACTTGAATTTTGTTTTTCTCTTAGTTTTCTAATTTTTTTAGCAATCTAGGTCAGTCTAGAACTACCTTAAAAATAGAGGTCCTAAACACCTCCAGGACCATAGGTAAGGGACGGGTAGTGCACGCATAAGGAACGAATTAGAAGTTACTAGAACGCTTAAGTAACAACTGAAAGATAGTAGTTGGGTAGTAATGAAGATGATGACATGTGCGCTAATACTATGTGTAGCACCCCGACCTGGGGAAAGTTACCAAGTATTTCATGGAATGATCCTATAGGCTAAAAAATTTAGGACCCTTTAATTCTTGTTCTAAATAATAGTTGTCTAAATTGCTTTATTTTCCTTTAAAAACTAATTCGCTTAATTGAGCTTGGCCGGGACCCACCGTTGTGGACCTCGAGGGGTGCCTAACACCTTCCCCTCGCGGTAATTTTGAGCCCTTGCCCAAATCTCTGGTGACGTAAACTAGTTTCATGAGTTATTAGGTGCCCTAACGCACCTCAATCCGTTAGGTGGCGACTCTTCAAATCCCATATCCCATCCCAAAAGGAAGGGAGTTGTCTCAAAAATGTCGAAACCCGGAATTCGCGAGGAAAAAGGGGGCGCGACAACGTGGTGAACGTTGTCTTCTCGGCATCTTCTTCGTGCATCAGAATCTAGCGTACCTAGAGAAAATATTTATGAATGACTGCAACTCGTGCTTCGCACAATTTCTTATAAGGATATGAATATTTGGTATAGGAAAATCGTCCTTTGGACTAGCTTTGTTGAGATATCAATAGTCCACACATATCCTAATCTTCGAATCCTTTTTCTGTACTAGTACGATGTTTTCCAACCAAGTAGGATTATTGGTAATTCTCACCACATTCGCCTCTAGCTGCTTTGTGACTTCTTATTTTACCCTTAGATTCAAATCCTGCTTGAATATTTTGGGTTTCCGTTGACTGGCGGTCTGGAGGGATCGGTGGGTAACCGATGTGAGACGATGTCGGTACTTAGTTCGGGCATGTTTTCATATGACCAATCGAATACGTCTATGTATTGTTGGAGGACCTCTACCAATTATCCCTTTTTTCTATCTTTAGATAGATGTTAATTCGAGTTTCCTTCACGTCTTCTTCATTTTACAAAGTGATTACCTCTATTTCTTCAAGGTTGGGCTTTTTCTGGCTTTCTAGCTGCTCGATCTTTTGCGGGAGGTTCTCAGGCATCTTTCTCTTATCGTATTCTTTGTAGTCTGTATCATTTTTCTCAAGGGTTTTGTTACATGTCATAATCACAGAACGAGTTTTTATTGATTTCATTACTAAAAAGGAAAACTAAGTACAAATAAGAGCTAAAAATGGAACTTGCAATGATTTTAGGAAAAATAATTCTTTTATTTCATTAAAAGGAACGTCTCAGTATTCAAAGAGGAAATTAACAAAAAAGTACAGGCACGGTTCAGGCCTTAATGGACTGTGCATTTTTTAAAAATAGCAATAACTCCACACTGCCAAGACTCCCAGTAGAGAGGGACTAGCGATCCAATTCTACAAGGTCTCTCCTTATTTGGCATCCCGAATGCCAGTTTGTTGATATCAACTTTGTCGCAACGTTCCTCCATCATGGTCATGAAAAATCTTCCTATTATGTCCGATGTCATCCTTTGTTGGTGAGCTCTGACTCGGACCTGGAACACGCTCTAGTACAAAATCATTTTTCCTAGGTTTACCGGTATAAGTCTTTCCAGTTGTAGGTTGATACCTCAAGCCACTGGTACCTTTATGCCCTTTTGGTTCAATTAGCTTTGTTATCCCTTGTGATCGGGCTTCCAGACCAGTCCTTGGTCAGTACCCATACTTCATCATCTCTTGCATGGCTATCTTCGCAATATACGGTGACTGCATACCATGGTTCTGATCATTTTCTCCATCTTTGTTTCCTCTATGATCTCGACTGCATGAAAGGCGACCCTATCTCTTCCTTCTATGAAAGAGACTGCATGCTCCAGGTTAGCTGACTGGCTCCACTCCCCATGTATCACAATTTCTTGGTAATCCCAGTCGAATTTCATACAGTGATAGAGAGCGGAAGGAACTGCCTCTAGCATATGTATCCAGGGCCTTGTCAGCAACAAGTTGTATGAAGATGAAATGTCCATCACTTAAAACAACAATGGGAACTATCATGCCCCCTTTATCACGCGAAATCGGGTTACGACATGTGACAACTCTTTTAAATGGGTATTTAAAGAGAAGAGTCGCCACCTAACGGATTAAGGTGCGTTAGGGAACCTATTGCAAGTAACTCATAAAACCGGTTTGCGTTACCAGAGATTGGGTAAGGGCTTGAAATTACTTTGAGGGGAAGGTATTAGGTACCCCTCGAGGTCCACAACGGTGGTTCCCAGCCAAACTTACTTGGTGAATTAGTCAGAGAAGCAGTCTAAACACATATATGTAAATAAGATAAAGGAAATTTAATAGGTAAGTAGTCTAAGCACCCATATGTATAAAGATAGGGAAGTCCTAAGTTTTAAGCCTACAGGATCACATCAGTGCAATACCCGGTAAACCTTCCTCAACTAGAGGGGCTACATGTGGCATTAGCGCGCAGGTCTTCATATCCTTTACTACACAATTACCCTTCCCTTAGCGGTTATAAGCGGTTTTAATTAAACGAACTCTATGCGTGCATTACCCGTCCCTTCCTTATTGCCCTGGAGGTGTTTAAGACCTCTGATTTAGGCAGCTCGAGGCTCTCCTAAGGTGTTTAAAGGAGAAAATGTAAGTGACAACAAAGAACATATAGGACTGTCAAGTAAAAGAAAAATTAAGGGGGCTCATGTTTACCTCCACAAATAAATAGATAATTAGCACTTCTCAAAGAACAAGATTTCAGATGTTTCATAAAAAGTCCTAGAACAGGATATCTGGGCATGCATGACAAATAGAGAATGTCCAGCATTATGTTAAGGCGAAGCGGTAAAGACCTAATCAGTTGCCTACTTATTTTTAGAACCTGTTGAATTTGGACAGTCACAAATAAGCAAAGCATAGTTTTACAATTCTTATAAGGCCTTAATTACCTATAGGCTTGCTTAGGCGCGGTTCAGGGATACCTTATAACATGTTGTCTAAAAATTCAAACACAATTCTGGAAATTGACTAAACGAAAGCAAACAGTTTGAATTCTAATATGTCCTATAAACATGCTTGTCTAGGTGCTGATTATCAATAAACCGATTTCATACATATTTATCCTATAACACGGTGTCTAGGCATTGAAATTGCTTTTAAACATTCCTATAGACAGGACGGATATTGATTTAGGCGATGTAGACATGATTTAAAGTGAATACAAACACAGTCCTAAAGCAGGATTTCTAATGCACACCAAGGATGGACATTTTTATTAAGCAGAATTACAGCGGTAACTTAATAACAAGATTTATAGGTGATCATGATTATGCATAAGCAGAATTCCATAACAAATAAGGTAATGAACCTATAACATGTTGCCTAGTATTCCAAGTGGACTTAAAAGCATGGTTTATGATGAAAATAAACATAGTTTAAACCTAAAATCATGACTTCTAATGTAAGCAAACATAATATAGACCTAAAGGCAGCATTCTGCCCGTTTTCCCCACAAAAAAATCATATAAGAATCCCTCCCCTTTTACTAATTTCCCCAATATCTGTCTACAAATTATTACAGATCATAAATAAATGAATAAATAATAAATATAAGCTATGCTATAGGGAGCCTGAGATAGTCCTAATGTGAACCTGGAAATACCAGGCCTTCAAAACAGTCCAGGATGCCAAAGTCTCAGAGCCAATAGGGTGTCTTGGTGTGTCAAAGTTCCCTAAGGACCTCAGGGATCACGGGCACTGCTCATAGCAAGATACTTTGAGTAGGGAAGTGATTATGTGGATTGTGGAAAGGCCAGCCCCAGTGTGCCAGAGTTCGTAGGAATCCCATGGATTCCTAGGCAGTACACACACTGGAGGGGCAGAACTTAAGTAATCTAAGAGTAGAAGTGAGAATGCTTGACATAATTTGGAAGAACTTAGTAAAAAAGAGTATAGAGGTAAAAAATTTCAGGAGTGAAAAGGTTTTCAGGAATAGGAACAGTCTTTAAAAAATGTTAAAAGTAAAACAATTTTGGAAACAATTCTGAGAAGAAGAAAGATTCAACAAGCAACCACAGAGTCATAACACTAAGAGTGCCCAGATTCAAAACCATTTATTACTTGATTCTAAGTGAAGGCAAACACGTTTACAATCAGGGATCAAGGGATTGGGAACATAGAGGCTTAAGTCAGAAACACATGAACAGGGTAAAAGGGGAAGCACATTGATCATCCAGTACACAGAACAAATAGGAATTGATTGGCAACCAGAACATAAAAACTATTGCTTCGAATTATTAGCAAGGGGATCATGCTTGAAATTAAAGTGGTAATGGGTAATAAGCATAAAGATAGAATATGAGAATGTTCATGTTGAAGACAAGGGTCTACTACATAGATCCATTCATGCCAATTAGGATTAACCAAATACATTAGGAGTCTACGATACTGACATGAGCATACTAGTCAAGGGAAGTAAACAAGAGCTCAAGTAAACATGCTGGCCAAGTATCATACAAGACAAATGAGACCTAGACATGCTGACTGAACATTTGAGCAAGAGAGGGTAAGAGTCCAGCATATTGAGAAAAGCAGTAAACAGGAAGACAATTAAATGCATAGCCAATTAAACTAGTGCGGAAATAGGCATGGATTTAACAACTATGGAGCACATAGGGTTGAATTTCATAATTGAAATAAGAACATACCATTTAAGGAAGAAAGATACAGAAAGTAAAGCAGGCAGAGCTCCAAAGCCTAGCCTTGGCTTTCAGCAGGCTAGACAAGAAGTTAGCACAAGTAGGAGAAAGAGAGAGAAGAGAGATATATTTTTTTGTGAGTGTGTTTTCTTGAACTAATGTTCGTGTCCTTTGAGAGATAAAACAAGAGTGTATATATATCACTTTAGGAGTAGAACAAATAAGGTAAAGGAATCAGAAGTCATCCAATTAAGGATAATCACAGAATCACAAAATCAATTCACCTAAAGGAGTTCGGAGTAGACCCCATTAATTTGGGGTAATTGATTAACGGTAGAAAAAAGGGGGGGGGGGGGGTTAATTAAGGCAAGGAATCAAAATTAACCCAAATAGGGAGTTAGTAAAAATCCCAAAAGCATACGGACGATTAATTAAGGCCAGTGTGACCAATTAATGTCATAAATAGCGAAACAAATAAAATCTATGCACACTTAATAGCTAATTAAAACAAGAGATTTTTTAAAGGAAAACACTTAATAGTACTCGAATCACCCCAGATCTATAAAGATCTAAGAAGATTCGGCAGTAATGAACTAGGGCTTTCAGAAAAAATAGTAGAGATGAAGAGAATTGGTCAAAAGACCCATGGATTTGCATTAAAACTAGGAGAAATCCCTTACTTACAAACGAAAATGACCTGAGGCAAGCCAGTGAATAAGTTTCGAACCTGAACCAGTTGGATTTCCTTGAGATCGTCTTAAGGACTCATGAAGTCGAAGAGCCATGGCGTATAGAAGACCATGGCTGGTCGGGGAAGACATAGAAGCGCCATAAGAAAGAGGTTTACGCCGTGATGACTTTTAGGGTTAGGATTCGATCGAGAGAGAGTTGAGAGACGATGGAGATGACGAAGACGGGGTTGGAGGGAATGAAAGGGTTAGGGGTTAGGTTTTAGGATTAATTATGGTAAGGGGGTTTGTGGACCGTTGATCTAAAAGATCCATGTCCATGATTAAATGGGGTATTGGGTCGGGCAAGTATAGGTTTGGGCCTAAGGGGTTTGGGCTGTGTTTTAAAGGGGTTTGGGCTAATGTTTGAGGGGGTTGGATTTGAAAACAAAAGGGTTATTTATTAAATACCCAAATAATTGATAATAAATAATTTATAAAATAATTAACAAATTACAAAAAATAATTTTCATGGATATAAATATTTTAAAATAATTACTCAATATTTTAAAAAATATGATGAGCTATTTTCTAGTAAAATAATGTAATAATGCATCCATGGGCTATAATTGCAATTATAATCCAAAATATGTAAATGTGGCTATTTGTGCAATAATTTAAGCTTAGTATGAATATAGACAACAAAATTAAACCATTAAAAATGTTATAAATTCATTTGTGATGAAATTTGTAATTATTTATTTAAATAAAATATTGGGATAAATTAGCTAAAAACCCCTAAAAATGTAGGAATTATGGAAAAATGCCAATTGATGCAAATTCAAAGTTTTGAAGGTATATATGTATTTGAAAAAATACTATAGGAAAAAAATGGGTATCAATAGATGCCCCTCTTTACCCGGGAAGGATGAAAGAGTTGTCGGGTAATGATATGATGGCCAATTTTGACCGAGCGAGATAATTTGAGAGATTTAGGTCGCACTCTGGTTCCTGAGCTGCGTACATATCCCTAGTTTTACAGGAATCAAGCCGTTTGTAGTTCTTGATTCATCGGCGAAATATACCGATGAAGTCATCACAAGAATGGATACGAGATTTTGGCATAGGTGAAAAGATGGTTATGGTGAGAGGTCAGGTTTGAGATAATTTGTAGGAACCGAAGCTGGATTGCTCATGTTGGGTCAACAGTTGCTTATCGGGTGACCTGCAAGTAAAGAGATACCACGAACATATTTTGTGCGGAAATTTAAATATGATGCACATTCCCGTCGGACCATGAGATTTGTCTTCAGACGATTAGGATGATGTCTTTCGACCATGATTTCCTGGGCCATGGATTGTTCATTGAGGGATTCGCAGGCCATGAACTGATGTTCTTGGGCCATGAAAATGGTGCCTCCGAACCATGACGCATTTGAATAAATATATGCAACTTTGAGAGATCCTCAGGCCATGGCATGGTGTCTTCCAGCTATGAGGATGATGCCTTTAGATTATGATGCCTTTGGACAAGTCAGCGATATTTCAGCCCATGAGATGCAATAATATGATGTCAAGAGCATTAAGACAAGGCTTAGTCTTGTGAACTTTAGGGCAGAGCTTAGCCAGAAAGAAGAGCAAATAGATAGTGCTGGAGGGACAACGCTTTGTCTGGGAAAATAGAAAGGAAATGGTTATCCTTATGCAAATAGGAGGCAGAGCATAGCCTCATGCAAGATTCAGGACTGGGCTTAGTCCCATGCAATTGGAAGGCAGATCTTAGCCTTATGCAAATATGGAGGCAGGGCTTAGCCTCATGCAGATGGAGACAGAGCTTAGTCTCATGCAAAATTCGGGATAGGGCTTAGTCCCATGCAAGATGCAGGACAGGGCTTAGTCCCATGCAGATGAAGGTAGAGCTTAGCCTTATGCAAATAGAGGCAATTGTAAGGACCTTGCCAATTGGGAGAGAATTTCGCTTTTGCTTCGTCCTGATGTGGAAAGATCTTCTTCAACACCAGCTGCCCCGGTGTGAACTATCTCAGGTTGACTCTTTTATTGAAGGCTCTAGATATCCTGCTTTGATAAAGTTTCTCAGTATTTTTTTGATGTTCTTGTTAGCGACTTCTAAAAATCGTTCTTCTGAGGTCTATAGGCTGTGGAATTTTTGTGCTTAATATTGAAAGTCTCACACATGGCCCTCAGCAGATCACTGATGAGATTGGAGGCATTGGCAATGATGATTGATTATGGAACTCTAAACCGATAAACAATCCAGCCGCGAACAAAATCTGGCACGACTTTCTTAGTCACTACCTTGTAAGATGCTGCTTCGACCCATTTGGTGAAGTAATCAATAGCTACTAAGATGAACTGGTGCCCATTTGAGGCAGTGGGCTCGATTGGACCAATTGTATCCATTCCCAAGGCGGCGAATGGCCAAGGTGAGCTTGTTGCATTGAGATCATTTGGCAGCACTTTTATCATATCTGCAGGTACTTGACATTGGTAGCATTTTCGGACATACTGGATGCAATCTGTCTCCATGGTCATCCAGAAATAACCGGCCCTAAGTATCTTTTTGTCCAAGACGAAGACATTCATGTGCGGGCCGCAGGTCTTAACCGGCCCTAGAATCCTCTCTTGCATCGACACATCTCAGTAATTCCAAATCAGGAGTTCATCTGTTCATGGTTCCTCTGTTGTGGAAGAAATTGTTAGACAACCTCCTATGCGTACGTTTATGAGTATGATTTGCATGCTCCGGGTATTCTCCTTTTGCCAAATATTCCTTGATATAGTGGAGCCAAGGCTTCCCATGTGTCTCTTCTTCAACATGGGCACTATATGTCAGCTGGCTATTGCTCCTTACTGGGATATGATCAATGAAGTTCCTGTCTGGATGTTGTATCATTGATGAAAAAGTGGCCAATGCATCGACAAACTCGTTCTGAACCCTGGGAACATGCCGAAACTCTCTCTTCGTGAGCCTCTATCTCAATTCATGCACATCGTGCATATATGGAACTATCTTGGAATTATGGGTGGCCAATTTTCCTTGTACCTGGTGCACAAGAAAATCTCAATCGCCGATTACTAGCAGCTCTTGAATATTCATGTCGATGGCCATGTTTAGTCCTAGGATGCAAGCTTCATACTCTGCCATGTTGTTGGTGCAGGGAAATCTGAGTTTAGCAGATACCAGATAACGTTGGCCAGTTTTCGATACCACGAAAGCTCCAATGCCGACTCCTTTAAAATTTGCCGCTCCGTCAAAGAACATCCTCCAACCATCGTAGGATTCAACAGTATCCTCTCCTATGAATAACACCTCTTCATCGGGAAAATACGTTTTCATAGGATTAATATTCTCCTTCCACAGGGTTGTCAGCAAGATGATCGGCCAGTTCCTGTCCCTTGACTGCTCTCTGAGTTACATAAACAATGTCGAACTCACTCGATAAGATTTTCCACTTAGCCAGGTTGCCAGTGGGCATGGGTTTCTGAAAGATATATTTCCAGGGATCCATCCTTGATATGAGGTACGTTCTGTAAGCACAAAAGTAATGCCTCATCTTCTGAGCTATCCAATTCAGGGCGCAACACGTACGTTGCAATAGAGAGTACCACACTTCATATGGAGTGAATTTCGTACTCAGGTAATTGATAGCTTGTTTATTTCTCCCTGTCTCGTCGTGCTTCCCCAGAACGCAGCCGAAGGCTCCATCTAACACTACGAGGTAGAGTAGCAAAGGTCTACCTGGATCTGGCGGGACCATAACTGGCGGTGTTGATAATTACTCCTTAATCTTGTCGAAAGCCCTTTGAAAATCCTCGGTCCAACCATTTGTGGCATGTTTCTTCAACATCTTGAAAACTGTCTCACATATAACTGTGGACTGGGCTATGAACCGGCTGATGTAGTTTAGCAGTCCTAGAAAACTCATTAAATCTTTCGTATTCTTCAGTGGTGGCAGCTCCTCGATGGCTTTGACTTTTGACGGATCCAATTATATCCCTCGGTGGATGACAATGAACCCAAGTAACTTTCCGACAAGGACCCCGAATGCACACTTTGCAGAGTTCAATTTCATGTTGTACTTCCACAGTCTGTCGAAGAACTTCCTCAAATCTGCTATGTGATATGTGGCTTCCTTGGTCTTGATGATGATGTCATCCACATAAACCTCGATCTCCTTATGTATCATGTTATAAAAAATGGTAGTCATAGCCCTCATGTAGGTGGCGCCATCATTCTTTAGACCGAATGGCATCATCTTATAACAGTATACTCCCCATGGTGTAATGAAAGCGGTTTTCTCAACGTCTTCCTCGTCCATGCAGATCTGGTGGTAACAGGCAAAACAATGCACAAATGACTGGAGTTCATGTTTGGCACAATTATTTATTAGTATGTGTATATTTGGAATTTGAAAATCATCTTTCGGGTTGGACCTGTTGAGATTCCGATAATCAACGCAGACTCTGACCTTCCCATCCTTCTTTGGCACTGGCACGATGTTGGCAAGCCAAGTTGGATATTTGACCACTCTGAGAACCTTGGCATTGATTGGCTTAGTAACCTCCTCTTTGATTTCAGACTCGTGTCAGGCTTGAACTTCCCGAGTTTCTTCTTCACTGGCGGACACATTGGGTTTGTAAGCAACCTGTGAGCCACAATGGATGTACTTAACCCGGTCATATCATCGTATGACCATGCAAAGATGTCCTCATATTCTTTCAAGAACTGTGTGTACTCTACCTTTTCTTAAGGCGACATGTGAATGCTGATGCTGGTCTCCTTGACGGTTTCCGAATCTCCCATGTTGACTATTTCAGTTTCATCCAGATTGGACTTAGGCTTGTTCTCAAAGTCTTCTACTTCTCTGACGATTTACTCAGGTATGACATCTTCTTCCTCCGAATCACTATCCTTTTTTTTGTATTGTCTCATTACATGACACAGTTGTTGGTTCATCAAGACAGGAAATAGTAATGCTGTATAAATAAATATATGAGAGAAAATGGTAATAATAAATATTGATCCATTGAAACATAAAAGCGATTTTCAATAGTTTAAATAACGTTTTTGGAACGCTGGAAATTTTATTTAAAAAAAATGCAAAAAGGGAAATCATTTTCTTAGAAAAAAATAAACAATGTTCTTCAGCCTTGCTACACCGGGACTCGTCGGCCCTGGATGGTCTGATAGTCCAATTCTTGAGGAATGATCCTTTCTCACAGCTCGGATGGTAGGGCCTTCCTCCTCCTCAACAACAATTACACAACAGTCCATGTCATCATCCTCTAGGAACAAGTTCCTTAAAGTTGCCAGTGCTTCCTCCTCCTCTGATCCCCATATGACGTCGGTCTGCTGGAAAGTGTGACTCAGGTGTGGTGTAGGCTGCTCAAGTTGATAGTACGGACCACTCCACAGTGCTGACCAGTCATTGGATTCTTGACAGGTGTACTGATATCCCAACCCGAAAGTAGTACCATGGCGCTTTGGTTGTATTGGCTTCGTGATGCCCTGAAGATTTTTGCCGGGACCTGTTCCAGGCTCATACCTTCTCAGTTTATCATTCTTGCTATCTTTCTATCCCACCACTTATTTTTATCGATTGCATTGACCCGCTCGGTGTGAGGATAAGTTTCTCCACTGAGCCTTCTTCTATTCTCTACCACCAGGATAGTTTGACGGTTGTAAATGGGGTTGCTCCCATCTCCATGCATAGCACCTCTTGATGGTTCCATTCAAACTTCACTGCCTGATGCAAAGTTGGTGCCACAGCCCCAGCGGCATGTATCCATGGTCGTCCCAACATTAGATTATAGGATGCAGATATGTCCAGCACCTGAAACTTGACATCAAACCATGTAGGCCGCATATGATAACAAAGATTGATTTCCCCAATGGTATCCCTCTGAGACCCATCAAATGCCTTCATGTTCATGGTCCCTTATCGTATCTCATACAAGCCTTTGCCCAACCTCTTCAGTGTTGTCAATAGGCAAATATTGAGACTGGATCCCCCATCTATCATAATTCTAGCAATGAAATTGTCCTCATATTGCATGATTATGTGCAGTGCCCTGTTATGATTCAAACCCTCGGGTGGAAGCTCGTCCTCGTGGAAGGTGATTTTGTGACGTTCCCGCACCTTTCCTACCATATTCACCATTTCTCTACCAGTGACATGATAGTTATCTGAGCGGGAGTCTTGTTCAAATGATCGGTGATTGAATACTCCCTTGCTTGCACTTTCCTCCAAAGGTCATTCGGACCTGTTTTAATAACGGGCGGTCTTTTAGAAGCCTGCTTACTGGATTCTCCCAAATGCTATGGTGTATAGACTCTTCCCGTTCTGGTCATTCCTTGCGCAGCGCCGGATTCTTCTATTTTGATTTTTCCTCTTCTTCTAGCTTCGGCCACATAATCCCAGGGTACATCCTTGGTGTCAAAAAGCGGTGTGGTTGACACTGTCACTGTGAAAGGTGTGGCTACTTCCACTTTGAATGGAACATGAGCAGTTGCGGCAAAATTTGATCACGCTCAACTATGTCTTGTAGAAGACTAAGCGGGCGTTGCAAATATAATCCGGGGTATTACGCCCAGAGTCGATCCCACAGGGAATTTACGTATCAATTGAGTCTATAAAATACTAAATTGTTGTTTAATAAAGTTTCTCAAGACTTTTGAATATCAATTTGGTGATGTTTAACTAATTCTACTAACAATAACGATAAACCAGCAATTAACTAACAATTTAATGTAACAATGATAATAAAGGGTCTAAGGTTATGGTTTCTCCCGTTGGTGAATTCTTCCTTGGATATTTCTTATAGTTTAATTGGCTATCTCTGTCAATCATGAACGCTCTAACTATCATAAATCTCTCTCAAGTAATTATGATAATTTACTAAACGCACTCTCTCAAGTTACGCTAGCTAGATCGCAATACAGTTCACTTTAGATTGCACCCGAGGTATCGTTATCTCTAATCTAACCTCTAAACCCTCGGTTATGACTTTCGTCTATACTCCGGGAGTGGTGTTGTTCAAGAACTACCTAAATATGCACTCTCTCTCAACTAGATACATAATAAATAGGAATAGTTAATCAAGGGCCCTTTCAATCAACTACAATAAGAACGTAGTTGAACAAAAAGAGATTAATCAACCAAAATATATTAATATCACAATGAATTCATCCCCAACGGGTTCTACCAAAACCCTAGACTAAAGAATTTAGCTACTCATGTTATTGAGAATCAAAACTAAAATAAATTGCATAATTGAAATACAAAGTAATGAATACTAGATGTAGAAATCAATGTTTGTCACTTCTATGGTGTTTTCTTGTTGAATCCTGCGAAATTCTTCCGAATCTCCTCCGTCTCTCTTCGAATCTTCTTATAGTTGTGTTCTAGGAGTCTATTTATATGTTTAGGGAGAACCCTAACTGTGTAGGAGACTTCTATTTCAACCGGGAAACACTTAAACTCGTCAAAACTCGGATTTGGCCGAACTGGGAACCCCGGGCGTTTGGACCCAAAGGTCTGGCTAACGCAAGGCTAGAGCTGGCGTTTCAGCCCTAACGCCTGGCTAACGCTAGGTAGGGTCAGGCTGTAGGTCTCTGTCGCCCGGCTATTGCCCGTGTGCCTCCTTTCGCGTATTTTTCGACGTATTTGCATCCCTTTATCTCTGTTTCCATCTCCAATTCACCTACGCATGAAATAAAATCCATTAAGCACATAAAAAGTGTATTTTTATCATTAACGGACCTCAAATATAAGGTATATTACATATTAAACTATGCATTTTAGTCTCGCATCAAGACCCCACACTTAAACCTTTGCTCGTCCTCGAGCAATCAAACTACACCCATGTACACAACTTATTAAGCGAATCTCATAAAAGATTATACCAAGAAGATTTAAAACATTTCAATCACAAAGGTGACATCCTCGCCTCAACAGTTGACTCACAAATACCAAAAAAAAATTTCACAATTCACTAACTACTCTAACTTAGAGGTCAACAACATTACCTTTCCGTCATGAATCATGTGCCCTCACCAAATCAAAGAGCTAGTTCCTCACACAATAAAATTTAAGAACACTTAGGAACTCAAGATCGAAAGAATTCACTCGCTCTCAGAAATAAAACTTTCATATGCCACACAAGATGTACCATAGGCTTTCCCGTAGTATAATACTCTACTAATCGAGCTCATTCAGTCTAGGATCAAGTAGGACTTTATTCGGTTGTAATGTAGGCTGCGGGACGGGTAGGATAAATTTGGATATAAGAGTGACTACACCTCCCTAAGAACTTTAATACATATACTTTCATATTAAACTTCAGACTTATATTAAGGCAACTCCACCTACACAACAATGTTATTACCCCATACTTCTTTAAGCACAATTACATTAAGAGTCACCACATCTATTTTTCTTTCAACACATCACAATTGTTCATTTATTTCTTTTTCTTTTTCTTCTTTTTCTTCTTTTCTTCTTTTTCAAGGGACTCTTATTATTATTTTTTCAAACGTGCACCTTTCTCCTTATTTCAGTTATACCCCTCACAAACTAACCTACCACCCCACACTTTAACTGTTTCATATTTCATACATTTCTAGTGCTTACGAGAGGTGACAAGTTTCAAATAGAGTATCGATTAAAACAAAGGGAATATGGCTTGTAATGTGGTTGCCAAAGAAATAGGATTATAGGCTCAACGGGGTTAACGACGATATAAAACACATAGGTGGGTAAATATAGATAATTGTCTCAAGAAAGAAATTCCTATATCACTTCCAAGACTGAATAAAACTTCTATTTCGATTCATACACACACGGGGCAAGTTCTAGACATCAGATGCAATGCACAGAATAACATTCAAATCTCACCCACACATGGCACATAACTCACTCAGGATTGGCTCGATCACGACACTCCAGTCAGAGCAGTTAAGCAAATCTTAAGAATTCCTGATTTGTGGTATTTATCCTAGAGTAAAAAATTGAGCCTAAGCGTCACAACAAAAATACTGACTATTCTCAAGGTATTAACATGTTTCGAGATATTACTCCTATTAAGCCCTTAACCATGTGACTCCTACTCCTAAAAATAAAATAAAAACTACCTACACCCGGTTCAACTAAAAACTCTTGGAAAAGAACCGTGGTTCAAAGAAAAACCAAGGGGGAATTACTACACTAGTTGAAACAAAAATCTTTTTGTTATTTTCTTTAGACTTACTTCCTTCAAGAAAACTGTCTAGGAGATCCATCGTCAGGAAGAGTCCACATATTTCTAAAAAACAAATAATAACAACATGAAAAACATGAAAAACTAAAACTACTCATAAGAATGCACACCACAAATCACAACAATTATGTACAGCACCCCATACTTAAATCATGCAATGTCCTCAGTGCATCAGATATAGACAAAACAGGAAATGAAAGGAAAGTGTAAGAAACTCCTTGTTCCATTAGTGTCGACATCTCCTCGCTTTCATGCTCCTCTGAGCACATGATTTAATTACTTTATGCCTCCACTTTGAACTTTTGAATTGAACCCCCATATTTGATTCTGCTCTATGGTCATGCTCATGGGGTGGTTGAACAAATCTGCCCGGCCCAATAAAACCATGTAATAATCTGCGTTTCTTCGCCTTGCGACAAAATGTGTACTCCTTACTTTCTGGCAAGAAGAACTCAATAATGTAGGCATCTTGTTCTTTATCCCACAACTCATCAGGTGGTTCGGATAACTCTATTTGCATATTATCATCCAAATAAAATGTGAACAATTGGTTGGAGTATGTACCAACATCCTCAACAATACCGACACTAGATTCAACAAAGTATGTATCATCGATGTCCTTGGTTAAATCTAGTATCTTTTCTACCACATCAGCATTCTCCGATTTCAGTTCTAACATGGGTGGTGCTTCACTAGATGGCTTAGCCGACAGGTTCTCACTTTTCTCTAAATGTAATGAATTAAATTCGAGAACCTGTTTCCATACTTCTTTTTCCTCAAGTGCTAACACCCAATCTACTAGTTCTTCACCATTCATATCATCCATATTCATGAAATATTCATCCAACGAGTTCCCAACAATCAGACAATCGTCATCTTTTTCTGGGTTCACATTCACAACATCAATAAGAGAACAGTTGGCGAAATCACTAGGTTTCCTCATAGACTTCTGAACGTTGAAAGTGATTTCTTCATTGTTAAGCCTCATCTTATGTTCACCACTCTCACAATCAATAAGAGCTCTGCCTGTGGCTAATAATGGCCTTCCCAAGATTATGGAAATTTCTTCATCTACCTTGCAGTCTAATATCACAAAATCAGCAGGAAATACAAACTTACCAACTTGTACCAAGACATCATCACGAATACCCGACAGTCTCTTTACTGTCCTATCATCAAGTTGCAACAGCATGGAGGTGGGCCTGGCTCTACTAATTCCCACTCTTTTATAGATGGCCAGCGACATCAGATTAATGCTGGCCCCTAAATCACATAGAGCTTTGGTGAAAGTCAAGTTGCCAATGGTGTAGGGAATTGTAAAACTCCCTGGGTCAGACAACTTTTCAGCAATAGGATGTGTCACCACTGCACTACAAGTCTGGGTAAGGGTGACAGTAGTTATATCTTGGAAGTCAACTTTTCTGGACATCAATTCCTTCATCATTTTAGCATATCCAGGCATTTCTTTCAATGCATTTATCAATGGAATATTTACTTGTATCTGCTTAAGCATGTCCAAGAACTTCTTGTACTGTTCATCCTTTTGGTATTTAGCCATCCTCTGAGGGAATGGAGTTGGTGGTATCCNTTCTTCTTCACTAGGTTGCACTTTTGCTTTGGTCAAAATTGTTGAATCATCAAGTTCAACCTGCATGGGTACCAATGTTTCAGTCTGCCTGCTTTCATGAGCCCTTTCTAGATCCACATTTAATTCTCTGCCACTGCGAAGAGTCACTGCCATCAGCTGCCTTGGAACCTGGTCAATAGGATTTATCTGAGTATCTGTAGGTAGTGTTCCAGGAGGACGACTGTTTACTGCCATAGATATCTGGCCCAGCTGTATTTCAATATTTTTAATAGCTGCATCATGCACATCTACTCTCACACTGATTTTTGCATTTTACCCAATTACCTGCTGCATCATAGCTTCTAACCTGGCAAACCCATCTTCTTGCCTTCCCCTTTGTTGTTGTTGAGGAGGGTAGTAAGGTTGTTTCTGATTCTGATGATTATAGCCCTGTGGCCTCTGAAACGGCGCTGCATTACCTTGCGGTCCCCCGACGCTAATATTTCCACTGTTTTGTTGTTGGTGGGGTGGCCTATATATTTGCACTTGTTGACCCCAGTTCTGCCCCCCCTTGTCTCTGGCTACCATAATTTGACTCATAATTCATATTTTCTGGACAAGGAGACTGATGACTTTCTGTATTCCAGTGATTACCAAGTGGTTGGCTAATGCAAGATGTGCATAAGCCCCCATTGGTTGTGTCAACGATGTGCACCTGCTGTTTTTGTCCTGATTCTTCCACCCTCTTAGTAAGTATACTCATTTGTGTTATCAAGGTGGCCACGTTCTCTGCAATTGTATTAGATGGATCGAATGGCACTGAATGAACTACAGGAGTAATGGGTGCATTCCTTGTTGTCCATCCTGAATTCTGTGCCATTTTATCAAGTAAGATTTGGCTCTCTCTCCACGATTTGCTCAGGAATGCTCCACCAGCTGAAGCATCAACATTTGCTTTCACAGTATCAGCCAAACCCATGTAAAAACGCTGCCCCAACATTTGCTCAGGAATGCCATGATGTGGACAGATAACCAGCATACTCTTAAATCTTTCCCATGTCTCTTGTAATGTTTCCACTGGTTTCTGTCTAAAGCTCAAGATTTCATCAATTTGTTGAGCAGTTTTGTTGGGTGGATGAAACTTGTTCACCAACTGCTTCACTAACTCCTCCCATGTAGTAATGGAGTTGATGGGGAGAGAGTTAGGCCAAGTCTGGGCAGCACCAGTCACTGAGAATGGAAACAACAACAGTTTTATTGCTTCCTGAGTGACGTTTGGCTGCCTTTGAGTTTTGCAAATTGACAGGAAGTTCTTTAGATGCTGCTGGGGGTCTTCACTGTACGACCCTGAGAATAGCCCTTTGTTCTG
>ML410124.1:0-10006 GCA_005239525.1 Nicotiana knightiana | reverse complement strand
TGGGTCTACCACGTCATCCCCATGATTATTCCGGTTGTGTGGATCTTCCATGTCGGTTTCAATTTGTTCAATTTGTGGTTGATATTTTCTTTTCCGGTTGGTTCGGTTTATGGCCCTGAAAACATTCTCAGGGTCTGATAAGGCTTCAATTACTTCAGCAGTCCTCGATGAGTTTCTAGGCATACACCTGCAACACTTAGCAAACGTTAAACTTTCAATGTGAACTTAGAAGACTAAGCGGGAGTTGAAAATATAATCCGGTGTATTATGCCCAGAGTCGATCCCACAGGGAATTTACATATCAATTGAGTCTATAAAATACTAAATTATTGTTTAATCAAGTTTCTCAAGACTTTTGAATATCAATTTGGTGGCATTTAACTAATTCTACTAACAATAACGATAAACAAGCAATTGACTAACAATTTAATGTAGCAATGATAATAAAGGGTCTAAGGTTATGGTTTCTCCCGTTGGTGAATTCTTCTTTGGATATTTCTTATAATTTAATTGGCTATCTCTGTCAATCATGAACGCTCTAACTATCATAAATCTCTCTCAATTAATTATGATAATTTACTAAACGCACACTCTCAAGTTAGNTGAGAATCAAAACTAAAATAACTTGCATAATTGAAATATAAAGTAATGAATACTAAATTAATAAATCAATGTTTGTCACTTCTATGGTGTTTTCTTGTTGAATCCTGCGAAATTCTTCCGAATCTCCTCTGTCTCTCTTCGAATCCTTTTGTAGTTGTGTTTTAGGAGTCTATTTATTTGTTTAGGGCAAACCCTAACCGTGTAGGAGACTTCTATTTCAACTGGGAAACACTTAAACTCGTCAAAACTCGGATTTGGCCAAACTGGGAACCCCGAGCGTTTGGACCCAAAGGCCTGGCTAACGCCAGGGTAGGGCTGGCGTTTCAGCCCTAACGCCAGGGTAGGGCTGGCGTTTCAGCCCTACCACCTGGCTAACGCTAGTTAGGGTCAGGCTGTAGGTCTCTGTCGCCCGGCTATCACCCGTGTGTCTCCTTTCGCGTATTTTTCAACGTATTTGCATCCCTTTAGCTCCGTTTCCATCTCCCATTCGCCTACGCATGAAATAAACTCCATTAAGCACATAAAAAGTGTATTTTTATCATTAACGCCCCTCAAATGTAAGGTATATTACATATTAAACTATGCATTTAGGCTCGCATCAGGGGTGCTATCTCAACTTCAAATGGAACTGATGCATCTACCTCAACCTTCACTGGCGACTGTATTTGTACTATAATAGGATTGAGCATGACTGCGGGTTTCTTAGGATTGTCACCCTCTTTGATAAGTCCAATTGATCCCTCGGGATCCCATTCCTCATCGGTCTCTTTCACGTTGAAACCTTCACCCCTATGATTTGGTAGGGGGTTGTTGCAGACAAGGTCTAGATCTTATCCTTCAGTGTCGACACTCGTCAATGGTGTGCCCTTTCATGCCAGAATGATATGCACTAGTATTATTTTGGTTGACCATTGTGATGAATTATCCACGGTTGCAGGAGGGATATTAGTGACGTAACCAGCAGCCTTCAGCCTTTCATACAATTGGTCAATGGGTTTGGCAATGGCAGTATATTATTTAGGTGGTCTGTGGTCAAAGTTAGCTGAGGTCTTGGGTAGGTTAGGTGAGTTGGAGGTGACTGAAAGTGAGAGGGTTGGAATTATATGTGTGATAAGCAGTGGCTAGTTGGGAATATCTGAGAGTTGATGGTTGATATGTGGGTGGAGGTGCTTGGTATGTAAGTTGGGAGGTTTGATATACAAGTGGAGTTTTGGGTCCTTGGGAGACCATTATTGTTCCTGCATCTTTCTTCTTCGATATACCCCCTGACTGCAGTGCTTTGTTTGTGGCCTGTAATGCCTCAAATTTTATAACCGTACCACTTTTAATGACCTCTTAAATCTTTTCTCCGAGTTTGATGATATCGGAGAATTTATTGTTTTGAATAACCATCAATCTTTCATAGAACTGCAAATCCTATGTTCTGACGAAGAATTTTTTTCATCTGTTCCTCGTCCAATGTCGGCCTTACTTTGTCTTCTTTTTACCTCCAACAAGTGGCATACTCGTTGAAGGTTTTAGTGGGCTTCCTCTTTAAGTTCGGAATGTAGAAGACATCCGGCGCATTCTCTATGTTAAACCTGAATCTGTCCATGATGTCAGACGCCATACTCACTCAGTTGGCTGACTTCATAGGATCCTGGCTAATGTACCAAGATAAAGTATCTCCCGTAAGACTCATCATGAAAAGCTGCATCCGGATCCTTTCGTCCTTTCGACCCCAACAAGCTTGTTGCAATAAGTCCTCAGGTAAACGCTGGGATCACCTGTTCCTTCAAATAATTCGAACTTGGGAGGTTTATAATTCTCTGGCAGTTCTACATCTGGTTGTATGCATAGGTCTTTATAGTTCGGACCTTCTATCCCTTTGCTTCTTTCGACTCCTTGAACCCGACTGGTCAACTTCTTGAGCTCTTCTGCTAGGTTCTTAATGAGCAGGTCCTTCTCAGAAAATTCTGGTTTAAAGGATATGGGCTGAGTGGAGTGAGGTAGGTTTTTCACGTATATAGGGTTGTTTTGGTGACCAGGAGTTCGGGTATAATGGTGATCATTGGAGTTCTGGGGTTCGGGAATGATTTGTGGGGTATTTTATGGAGTGTGGTAGGTGTTTTGCTGATATTGTGGAGGGATAGTTTGATTCTATGGAGGGATTGTGTAATGGTGAGGTGCGAGAGGATTTTGTAGGTGCTTGTTGGGTGTGTTTTGTGGTGGTGCAGGGTTCTGAGTGTTTGAATGGTTGACATCAGGGATATTGAGTGTGAGGGATAGGTTTGCTAAGCTCGGGACCTGCTCGAGCTCACCCTGGAGTTCTAGTATTTTCGGCTCAAGTCGTGATACTACATCATTTGGGGCCGGCGTACTTCGGCCATCAGAAGCTTCTGCATGTTCAACATATGTGTTGTTGTCTCTTCTGGTGTTGTTCGAATAATCCATCTTTTCTTTCCCTTTGCCTTTTGGTGGACTTGGAGAAGGAGAAGGTGGAGGGCCCCTTGATCTAGTATGATAAGTTGATGATGCCAGTATGCATGAACCAACCTTTGGGGAATGGGAATAATCGAAAGAAAGAAAAACAAAAGGTAGACAACTCAGTAAGAGTTCTGAAAAGAGTATTTGCGGTATTTAAACACATATCGCAGAATGTAAACTCGCATCTTATTTTGGGAGCCTCGTTATGCCCGAGGTAGGCCTAACGACAAGTTGTTTTGGACAACTTCGATGCCAATAATTGTCTCATTTCATTAATATAAAAATAGATGAAATCAACACGATACTAAGATAACAAAAGATAAGTCACTACTGGCATTTGGCCTTATTACATTTAGGAAAAAGCAGGTAAATCTAATCAACATGGTCCCAGAAGGACCTTCCCCAGGCTTGATTTTTCTGACTCCATCAATCAGGTCCCCTTGTTCGCGGATGCCCAACAATAGGTATACTCTTGCCACATGTCCTCCCTCGCTTCCTTCAGCATTCTAGCAGTTAGCAACCTTCATTCTTATCTTTCCTTCTAGCTCCGTCAAACCTTGTTCCAGATATTCTACCCTTTCATTGGAGGTGATAGCCATTTCCCTTCATTCCCTGATTAATCTCTTGTATGTCTCGTGTATCTCCTGATGTTCGGGCTCGGAGTCATTAATTCTCTTGTGCAACTTGTTTTACTTTACTTGGGTTTCTGCATCTTCGTCTATGACCCTATTTCCCCGACCTATTCCTAGCTCAACCTTCCCAGCTAAGTTGTCCTCCAACCATGCCGGGTAAAAAGGTGCATGTCCCGCATTATACCTGTCTGGCTCGATTGTGTCCTTTTCAACAATAATCTCTGAGTGCCACATATGCTGAGCTTGACACTTCTAAGGGATGTCGTCATCCTGAAAATTGCCCGGAAATGACCTATCGTTGCGACCCGCGGTATGATGTGCTTCCTGCTTGCCTATCTCATAACCATGATAGGAACATAAGGGTATATTCCCCTTAACCCGATCAACACTAAGTGAGGAGAGTCCCTTGACCTGATGATGGACTTGTCAGTAGGGAACCATTCAAACATCAACTAAACTTGATCCTCGGTCAAATTGTCGAAGAACTCCGCCCATTTTGTAGCACTCTCTAGTTGAGGAAACCTGTCCAGAATATAAGTCATCCATTTAGGGTGATGAAAGGAAATATGGTCATTCCACGCCCTTCATGGAAACTCCTGGAGATATTGACCCTTTTGGAGATTCTTCATTAACCACAACTGCAACAACAAATTGCAGCCCTAGAAATGTTAGGACCCTTTCTGGTAGTGGGCCAAATCCCGGTAGATATCAGCTATAATCGTAGGGACTATAGTGTATGTTTGTCCCTCGATTCCTTCCATTAGAGTCTTGGCTACCATATCCAATCTAGTGTGAATTCTTTCCCTTTTCGTTGGGAACACTATCATACCCAAGAAGCAAACAATGAACACGAAAAATCTGCAGTGAAGATGTCCCAAGGAAGTGATGGAAAAATCATCATGGAAACTACGGTAGGACTTGCTATGACCGTATCTCTCATACAAGTAGTCAAATGTTATATAAGATTTCTTTAAGAACTCCAAATGAACGTTCTTTTTCAGACCCGTCATTTTTAGAAATCCCCCACCAGCGCGATTTTCTGGTACCAATAACCCAGGGCTATCCCAAGGTAGCCCAAAAAATCCCCTGATTTCTTCTAGGAGCGGGGTCATTTCTATATCCCCGAAGCGAAACATTGAATTTTCACGATCCCAGAACATGGTTGCAGCTTCTATCAACATGTTATTTGGCTGGATGTCTAACAGAGAAGGCGAATTTCCCAGGAAATTCTTCACATGTTTCTTGTCACTTGAGTAAAGATCTTCCCACCAATCTAGTAGTAGTGATGGTGTATTTTGGACCATGCTGAACCTGGGGACCTCGTGCCTCATTTTCTGCAAAACAAATAATGTTAGGTCCTTTCCCCGTACAGATTCGAATATTTATATATCCATGATTAGCATATTGGCATTTAGCTCTCCAAAATTAATGCACAAAACGTGGTTGTGTCCGTTGGGATTATGGAAACCCCTGTGGTCTTTTGGATAAGGTTTGTCTTAAAGGGTTATTATGTGGACAACATACTAACCCAGCTAGGTCTGACCATGATGCATGTACAATTATAATCAGAGTAAGGTTGCTATGGGAGTCTAGACTGGTACCCTCAAGCGGACATCTTGAGGAGGAAAGGCACGGAACCATCGATTACACCGATGATCGACTAGTTTTACCAAAAATAAGCCTTTCCGAATTTAAAGGGTGATATATAGGAAGAGCACAACCACTCATCAAAAGTTGCTAAAGGATTGATTGCGCACGAGTGGAATATGATGTTGAGCATGATTTATGCAACAGTAAATAGCATGATGTCACGTATTTGCACATTAGGAGAATAATAAAATGTGGTATTTAATAATTTAAAGGCGTTTAAGAATGGAAAACAAAGAAATAAGTAAGTTTCTTCAGTAAAGGAAATTTAAATGCTCAAAACGGGCAATTAAGTTCACATAAGGGGAAAAGGAAAGGGTTTCCCCCCTACTAACAAAAACAAGCATGCTTAAGACTAATTTAAAAAAAAGCAAGTTTGTTATGGTAAGAGCCTAAAATCCCCAGCAGAGTCGCCATGCTGTTGCGCCCCTTTTTTTCTCGCGAAATCGGGTTTCGACATGTGACAACTCTTTTAAATATGTATTAATAGAGAAGAGTCGCCACCTAACAGATTAGGGTGCGTTAGGGTACCTATTGCAAGTAACTCATAAAACTAGTTTGTGTTAGCAGACATCGGGTAAGGGCTTGAAATTAACTTTATGGGAAGGTGTTAGGCACCCCTCGAGATCCACAACGGTGGGTCCCAGTCAAACTTACCTGGTGAATTAGTCAGATAAGCAGTCTAAGAACATATATGTAAATAAGATAAAGTAAATTTAATAGGTAGGCAATCTAAGCACACATCTGTATAAAGATAGGGAAGTCCTAAGTTATTAGCCTACATGATCACATCTGTGCAATACCCGGTAAACCTTCCTCAACTAGAGGGGCTACACGTGACATTAGCGCACAGGTCATCATATCCTTTACAAACCAATTACCCTTCCCTTAGCGGTTATAAGCGGTTTTAATTAAACGAACTCTATGCGTGTATTACCCGTCCCTTCCTTATTGCCCTGGAGGTGTTTAAGACCTCTGATTTAGGCAGTTCAAGACTCTCCTAAGGTGTTTAAAGGAGAAAATCTAAGTGACAACAAAGAACACATAGGACTGTCAAGTAAAAGAAAAATTAAGGGGGCTCATGTTTACCTCCACAAATAAACAGATAATTAGCACGTCTCAAAGAACAAGATTTCAGATGTTTCATAAAAAGTCCTAGAACAGGATATCTAGGTGAGCATGACAAACAGAGAATGTCCAGCATTATGTTAAGGCGAAGCGGTAAAGACCTAATCAGTTTGCCTACTTATTTTTAGAACCTGTTGAATTTGGAAAGTCACAAATAAACAAAGCATAGTTTTAAAATTCTTATGAGGCCTTAATTACCTATAGGCTTGCTTAGGCGTAGTTCAGGGATACCTTATAGCATTCTGTCTAAAAATGCAAACACAATTCTGGAAATTGACTAAACGAAAGTAAACAGTTTGAATTCTAATATGTCCTATAAACATGCTTGTCTAGTTTCTGATTATCAATAAACCGATTTCATACATATTTATCCTATAACATGGTGTCTATGCATTGAAATCGCTTTTAAAGATTCTTATAGACAGGACGGATATTGATTTAGGCGATGTAGACATGATTTAAAGTGAATACAAACACAGTCCTAAAGCAGGATTTCTAATGCACACCAAGGATGGACATTTTTATTAAGCAGAATTACAGCGGTAACTTAATAACAAGATTTATAGGTGATCATGATTATGCATAAGCAGAATTCTGTAACAAATAAGGTAATGAACCTATAACATATTGCCTAGTATTCCAAGTGGACTTAAAAGCATGGTTTCTGATGAAAATAAACATAGTCTAAACCTAAAAGCATTACTTCTAGTGTAAGCAACCATAATATAGACCTAAAGGCAGCATTCTACCCGTTTTCCCCACAAAAAATCATATAAGAATCTCTCCCCTTTTACTAATTTCCCCAGTATCTGTCTACAAATTATTACAGATCATAAATAAATGAATAAATAATAAATATAAGCTATGCTATAGGGAGCCTGAGATAGTCCTAAAGTGAACCTGGAAATACCAGGCCTTCAAAACAGTTCCGGATGCCAAAGTCTCACAGCCAATAGGGTGTCCTGGTGTGTCAAAGTTCCCTAAGGACCTCAGGGATCACGGGCACTGCTCATAGCAAGATACTTTGAGTAGGGAAGTGATTATGTGCAGTGTGGAAAGGCCAGCCCCAGGGTGCCAGAGTTCGGAGGAATCCCATGGATTCCTTTGCAGTACACACACTGGAGGGGCAGAACTTAAGTAATCTAAGAGTAGAAGTGAGAATGCTTGACATAATTTGGAAGAACTTAGTAAAAAAGAGTATAGAGGTAAAAAATTTCAGGAGTGAAAAGGTTTTCAGGAATAGGAACAGTCTTTAAAAAATGTTAAAAGTAAAACAATTTTGGAAACAATTCTGAGAAGCAGAAAGATTCAACAAGCAACCACAGAGTCATAACACTAAGAGTGCCCAGATTCAAAACCATTTATTACTTGATTCTAAGTGAAGGCAAACAAGTTTACAATCAGGGATCAAGGGATTGGGAACATAGAGGCTTAAGTCAGAAACACATGAACAGGGTAAAAGGGGAAGCACATTGATCATCCAGTACACAGAACAAATAGGAATTGATTGGCAACCAGAACATAAAAACTATTGCTTCGAATTATTAGCAAGGGTATCATGCTTGAAATTAAAGTGGTAATGGGTAATAAGCATAAAGATAGAATATGAGAATGGTCATGTTGAAGACAAGGGTCTACTACATAGATCCATTCATGCCAATTAGGATTAACCAAATACATTAGGAGTCTACGATACTGACATGAGCATACTAGTCAAGGGAAGTAAACAAGAGCTCAAGTAAACATGTTGGCCAAGAATCATACAAGACAAATGAGACATAGACATGCTGACTAAACATTTGAGCAAGAGAGGGTAAGACTCCAGCATATTGAGCAAAGCAGTAAACAGGAAGACAATTAAATACATAGCCAATTAAACTAGTACGAAAATAGGCATGGATTTAACAACTATGGAGCACATAGGGTTGAATTTAAGAATTGAAATAAGAACATACCAGTTAAGGAAGAAAGATACAGAAAGTAAAGGAGGCAGAGCTCCAAAGCCTAGCCCTGACTTTCAGCCGTCTAGACAAGAAGTTAGCACAAGTAGGAGAAAGAGAGAGAAGAGAGATATATTTTTTTGTGAGTGTGTTTTCTTGAACTAATGTTCGTGTCCTTTGAGAGATAAAACAAGAGTGTATATATAGCACTTTAGGAGTAGAACAAATCAGGTAAAGGAATCAGAAGTCATGCAATTAAGGATATCACAGAATCACAAAATCAATTCACCTAAAAGAGTTCGGAGTAGACCCCCTTAATTTGGGGTAATTGATTAACGGTAGCAACAAGGGGGGGGAGGGGGTTAATTAAGGCAGGGAATCAAAATTATATCAAATAGGGAGTTAGTAAAAATCCCAAAAGCATACGGACGATTAATTAAGGCAAGTGTGACCAATTAAAGTCATAAATATCGAAACAAATAAAATCTATGCACAAAAATTTTAATAGATCAAAATAATAGGAAATAATCAGTAAAAGTCTCCAAAGAATACTGATTTTATCATAAGAATCACTGAGGTTCCATAAATAGAAAATAAATGAGTAAAACATTACAGAGTTACCGGGTTTAACAAGAAAATTGGTTCGAACCCTAGCAAAGGTCAATTAAGGCAGAAATCCCCAAAAATACTAGGTTTTAACAGGGAAAACATTTAAGTCAAAAACAAATGAGGTAAACCAATACGACTGGTATCACAGTAACACCCAAAGTATCGAAGCCAATATTGAAGACTAGTATATCACATAGAATCAATTAGGGTTTGAATATTCTGGCAAAAATCAGTCACGATAATGAAAGATACAATTAATTAAGCACTTAGAAGTGAGAAAAGTCTTTGAAAAATAGTTTAGGACAAACCCTGGTTTAGGAAGAGTGATTAAAAATCGAAATAGCTAATTAAAACAACAGATTTTTTAAAGGAAAACACTTAATAGTACTCGAATCACCCCAGATCTATAAAGATCTAAGAAGATTCGGCAGTAATGAACTAGTGCTTTCAGAAAAAATAGTAAAGATGAAGAGAATCGGTCAAAAGACCCATGGATTCACAATAAAATAAGGAGAAATCCCTTACTAACAAACGAAAATGACCTGAGGTAAGCCAGTGAACAAGTTTCGAACCTGAACCAGTTGGATTTCCTTGAGATCCTCTTAAGGACTCATGAAGTCGAACAGCCATGGCGTATAGAAGACCAGGGCTTGTTAGAGAAGACATAGAAGCGCCATAAGAAAGAGGTTTACGCCGTGATGACTTTTAGGGTTAGGGTTTGGTCGAGAGAGAGTTGAGAGACAAGGGAGATGACAACGACGGGGTTGGAGGGAATGAAAGGGTTAGGGGTTAGGGGTTAGGTTTTAGGTTTAAGATCAACGATCACGATTAAACGGGGTATTGGGTCGGGCAGGTATAGGTTTGGGCCTAAGGGGTTTGGGTTGTCTTTTAAACGGATTTGGGCTAATGTACTAGGGAGTTTTTTTTTTTTTTAGCAAATATACTACTAGGCTAGATACCTAGTAGCTAATATATAAATAT
>ML410123.1:0-10180 GCA_005239525.1 Nicotiana knightiana | reverse complement strand
TTAATTTAACTAAAAGGGGGGAATGATCAGAGTGGGTCCTGGGTAAGTGAAATACATAGGCTTCAAGGTATTCATAAGATTAGGCTTGTCATGTTCCTCTATCTCTTGTTTGTCCAGGTGTATTTACTATCTTTGTTGCCTAAGTCCACTAATTTACACTGGTTAATGCAATTCTAGAATAAGTTACTTCTGCTTGTGTTAATGCAGTTTCTACCATACTTTTCTCTTGCTTTTAAAACTTCATTAAAATTCCCACTCACAAACCAACTACCATTTATGATATTTGAAATATAAGTTCATTTGTTAGCTTCTTGTGGTTTGCTATTTTTGTCTCGAACAACACCAACATGGCCGACTTGTGGATCTTGATCATCTCTGAGCAGTATCTCCTACACATTATTAGCCCCTTTAACATTCCATATGATAAAGTTCATTAGAGGGTTGTGGTTGTTTTTGGGAGCCACTTCCAGTGTCGTTTCCTTCCCTTGGGTAGGCATCATCTCTTTTTTCTTCACGGCTCGTATCTGTGATCTCATCACTGTAGTCAATGTCGCCAATGATTTCATCACACCCTGACTCTGATGATAGCCTAGGCTCAATCCACATTTGGAAAGGCTTTTGGAGATAACAATATTAAGGCCTCGCCGTAGTCCACGCTGAATTCCATTGTCGTCACTGCCTCTATCCGTAGGGAATCTGTCCTCAGTGGGCACACTACAAGAAATTGAATTATTAGTGGCAACATATAGCAGCGACCCTACAGGTTGCTACAGTAGCTATATTATTAGCAGCGACTTTAGAAGTTGCTGCAGAAGGATACTTTTTTAGCAGCGACTTAGTTTAGGTCGCCTCTAATGTGGCTGAAATTTTAGTCCCCCTCAGAATATAATTTTGGCTCCAAATTTTTTGTGGCGACTTTGGCAAAGGCGCCGCTAAAACTCTCTTGCAGCGACTGTGTCGCTCCTGTAACCTAGATTTTCACTTTTAAAAAAAATAGAAAATTAAAATTAAAATGTCATCTTTACCTTTTCTGGACTAGAAGCCCATAAAGCAAAATAGAGGAGTACAAACTCTATGTAAAATCGATACTCTCTCTCTCTCTACAAATCAGGTCTCCTCATCTAAAATTTCACCCAAATCAAAATGTGAATCTCAGGTATGTTCAAATCCCTAACTTTTCATTTTTTTTTAAGTTCCTCCATTTTAATATCGATTTCGTGAAGTTCCTTCGTTCAAATCCCTAATCCGACTTGAATAAAAGAAACGATTTTGTTCCTAACCGATTTCACCTTTCTTTATTACATGTTACTCTCCCATATCTAACTAAAACCCCATAAAGATTTATATAAGATATATTTACATTTGGGTATTTTGGTATAATGATTCTGTAAGACGAAAGTTTCAACATGTAGTTAGGGATAATTATTTTTTCAGAAATTTCACTTTTGTATTCTCAGATTTCATCTCGAGTTTCTCTGAGTCATTTGATAATCTACAAGAATACCAAAAAAATCACACAGAAAGAATCATTTGAAGCGTATTTGGTGTTGTTATTTTCGATTCTCGGTCTTGACAGAATCTCAGCTATCTCTTTTCTTGGGTAAGTTAAAATCTTCTTCTTGAGAGACGTTTTACATGTCAGCGTTCTATTCAATTTGCATTATTATATGAGCTTTGTAGGTTCTTTCAATTATGTCCCCTTACCAGATAGATCTCGACTTTGATGTCGCAACAGTCTGTGTGACTCCTTAAATTATTTATGGAGCAGTACATATATTTGCTTTGAGTATGACTTTCTCTCTGTCTGATGTGTATAATTTACATACTGTGGAAGCCAGGTGGAGCATGTGGACCGAGTCAAAGGTAATTCACAATCATAAACAAGGACCTTTGGTTGATATGGGGTAACTATGATATTGTTTTAGCAAGTGATGATAGGATTAATGGGAATTTAATTACAGGTATGAAAGTGAGAGACCTCAAACAGTTCCTGCAAGACACATCAATGGCTAAACTAAAAACTGTTGGAGGCATTTTACTTGTAACAATTGACACATTTATAGTAGAACAGACAGAGTTTTGGTCAATGTTGAATAGTTGTTCATATTGCTTCACCTGGAAGTACTAGTAATGAGTCCCCTTACCAGTTAAAACTGTTTGTTTTAATATCAACTTCCTTAGCTAAAATATTTTTAGTAAGTATCTAAAGATGGACTTCTGGTCATTTGTTAACTTTCTCCATAAATGATGAAGAGAGAAAAGCTCGTCTGATTTTAAAATGAGAAGGAGCTATGTATATGCTGAAGATTTTTAATAACTAAAAGAGTTTAAGATTGACACAATTTATGCTTTTCTTGTTTGTACTGAAACTGAACTATAAGCAACCAATAATTATGTTCAGCAATGTAAGCACAACTATACTGGGTTGTAAAGATATACCATCCTCATTAAATACTTATATGATGCAAGTGTAATTATATATTGCGGATTGTTAGTTTTAGATCAAGATACTATACATTCATTGTAAGCATGCTTTCTTATTTTTCTTAAATTGTTTTTTGTACCTCCATTCTTCCGCCTCTCCTCTTCTCCACGCGTACCCATTTTTTGTGGTATATATTTCCTTATTTTCTATCCATCGATTCTGTACATACCCTGGTTTGAACTTGTTCTTCATTGCACACAATTCGCATAAGTAATTCTGGAATAGACTGCTTCCTTCTTATTTGAATAATGTGTTTTCATGACTGCTTGTCTGAATACCCCTGGTATATGTTAGTTATTATATATGTTTTGATTATTATAATCCTTCCACCTTTAATTAGTCAATTAATTAATTTATTTTTTAATACAAATATGATGGATAAAGTTGGTTGAAAATTAGGAATAGAGTCGACCAAAGGTATAAAGATGGAGTAGACAACTTTCTTAATTGGGCATTCAGTCAACCAACGGTGAATACTATGATTCGGTGTCCTTGTAAAATGTATATGAATACTGTGTTCAAGTTATGGGTTGGCGTAAGTGGAGATTTATTGAAGAAGGATTTCTGGAATTCTTATAAAGTGTGAGACTTGCATGGAGAAATGTTAGTTAGAATTGAAACTTCTAATACTGTAGTTAGTGATGAAGCTGAAGATGATAGCATTGAAGAGGATAATATTAATGAAATGATTTACCATGCTTGTGGATATACGAATGTGGAGGATAATAATAATAATCTATAGGACAATGAAGATCCAAATGTACATGCAACAAAGTTCTACAAATTGTTAGAAGATGCTGAGACAAAATTTTATCCTGGTTGTAAAAAAGTCTCGAAGTTGTCTTTTGTTGTTAAACTATTTCACTTGAAGTATCTGAACCATTGGAGCAACAAAGATGGATGCATTATTGAGCTTTTTTAAAGAATTTCTTCCCGAGGGGTCATTTGTGCCTAATTCTTTCTATGAAGCAAAGAAAGTTCTTTGTGACCTCGGCTTGGGGTACACCAAAATTGATGCATGTCGGAATGATTGTATTTTATATTGGTGTGATTATGCCGATGTACAAGCATGTACTAAGTGCGGTAAGTCTAGATGGAAGTCCGAAGAACACAGAGGCAAGAAAGTAGCTCATAAAATCTGGCGGCATTTTCCAATCAAACCAATGCTTCAAAGATTGTACATGGCAAGAGAAACAACTAAAAAATGAGGTGGCACAAGGAGGAAATATTGATGATGGTGTCTTGCGACATCCGCCTGACACAATAACATGGAAATCTTTTGATGCACGACATCCCACCTTTTTAGCTGAGATAAGAAATGTTCGATTAGGTTTGGCGAGTGGCGGGTTCCAACCTTATGGGAACATGAGTTCTAATCATAGCATTTGGCCAGTTGTACTAGCTACGATAACTTGCCACCATGGGATTGCATGAAAAATCCATATTTCATGATGACACTTCTTATCCCAGGCCCCAAGTGTCCAGGTAATGATATCGATGTATATTTACAACCAATGATTGAAGCGTTGAAATAATTATGGGACGGGGTGGAGACTTATGATGCACACTCAAAATCTAATTTTCTGATGCGTGTGTCTATCATGTGGACGATCAATGACTTTCCTGCATATGAAAATCTTTCAGGATGGTCAACCAAAGTCAATTTGGCATGCCCTTGTTGCCATAAAGATACACAATCGACTTCCTTACGTAGTAAGTTGTGTTATATTGGTCATCATCAATTCCTTCCCATAGACCATCTATGGCGGAGAAGTAGGACGTTATTTGATGGGAAAATTGAGATGGGAGTTTCACCTAACCCTTTAACAGGTGATGAAGCACTTGTGCAATTACAAGCTTTGGGTAATGTGACTTTTGGTAAAGGACAAAAGAGAAAGCATGATGTTCATAACAATGCTTACAATTGGAAGAAGAAAAGTATTTTTTTTCAATTGCCTTATTGGAAGAGTCTTATGTTATGAAATAACCTTGATGTGATACACATCAAAGGAAATATGTCTGATAATATTATATCAACTGTCATGAATATGGTTGGCAAGACAAAAGACACATTGAAAAGCAGATATGACTTGATGGATCTTGGAATCAAACAAAGGTTGCATTGATGTGTGGCTATAATTCATGGGTTAAAGCATTATGTGCCTTACATTTTATGTGCGTTAATGATAAAATTACACGTCGTATGTGCATAATGGAGTCTATTTCATGTGTAGGTGAATTGGAGATGGAAGCCTAGCTAAATGGATGCATAAACGTCAAAAATATAATCAAAAGTCAAAAAGGAGTGAACCGGGCTATAGCCGGGCGTTTGAGCCATAAAGCCTGGTCATGACAGGCTATAGCTGGGCGTTTGGGCTATAAAGCCTGGTAGGACCAGGCGTTTGGGGGGCGTTAGAGCCCTAACGCCAGGCCTGGCCAGGCTTTATCCGGGCGTTTGGGGCTTAACGCCGGGGGTCTTTGGTCCGGTCCAATCCAAGTTTTGAAGGTTTTAATTGTTCCCCGATTTGAATAGAAGTCTCCTACACGTTTAGGGTTTGTCCCAAAACATATAAATAGACCCAAAAACACAACTTTGAAGGAGGATGCCATTTTTGGAGAGAAGATACACACAAGATCATTAGGAAGCGAAGGATTTCTCAGTTTTCTTCATCTTATTCTAGTATTTTCAATTTATGCAACACTTATGCAATTGTTCGATTTTAGCATGAGTGGCTAAACACTCATTGTTCTGGGGTTGTGGTTTAGCCATGAATATTGTTATTCGACATTAGTTTAACCTTGATTATAGTTCACTCAATATATGGTTGTTTCTTCAATTCTGTGTTTAATTTCTTAATTATCTGGCCAGCAATTTGGTTCTATATACTATCTATTGTTATGCTTGGGAAAGCCGTATATAGATTAGAGAAGAATTGAAGAGAGTGCGATCTTAACCCTTTAGGGGAGCGGATTTGTGGTTAGGATAGGAATATACCTAGTCACCGTGCTTAATTAAACATCGTAATCTTAGTGCGTTCTAATAGATTAATTTCATAGGAATATAGGCGTTAATCTATTGAGAATAGGCGAGTAGTGCTTCGGGAGAAGGCTATGAGAGCAATTATCGATTAATTAGCAACCATGAGTGAATTATATGAAAGGGAGAGTTAATTAGAATGCAATACGAGTGGTGAATTGATCACAACCCTAGAATATTTGTCTCTACTGAATACACACAACAATACTCTCGTTACTTGATAATTAGTTCGTTCATAGAATCGTAGTATAAAATAGTTACATTCCTGGATTTTATTTTGGCTTGATTAAAATAACAATTAGAGTGATTCAACAAGTAGTTTACACAAGTCTCTGTGGGTTTGACATTCGATTTATCATTATATTACTTGTACGACCACGTACACTTGCGTGTGTGTTTGGGACCAACAAGTTTTTGGCGCCGCTTCTGGGGACTTGAATATAGACTACTTTCTAGTTACTTGATCTAATTGTTTATTTCATTGAGTCTAACGTCACGTGATTTTTGCTCTAATCTCAGGAATTTCGATTGAATGCGTAGGTTCAGAAGCCAGGACAGACTTGATGGCTTTGACCCCGAACCTAAGAGAACATTTCACAGGAGGTTGTGAGAAGCAAGAGATACAGACAATATTCAGGACTTCATCCGATTTCCTGTGAACATGGCAGAGGAACAACACATTGCTGTTCAGGAGGTGGCAATGTCCAGTATTGCTAATGATACCTCCAGCATCGTGAAGCCCAGAATCGCTGGGCACTTCAAGCTGAAACAGAGCATGATCCAACTACTTCATACAAACGGGCAGTTTATGGGTCTTCCACACGAGGATCCTCAGCATCACATTCTGAACTTCTTGGAGATTAGTGATACTTATATTAATAACGGGGTCACGCCAGATTATGTGAGGCTCACACTTTTCCCATTCTCTCTATTGGGCGAAGCAAAGCGATGGCTGAAGGCAGAACCAGCTAATTCCATTACAACATGGAACGATTTGGCGAGAAAATTTCTGTCAAGGTTCTTCCCTTCAGGAAAGACTGCAAAGATCAGGAGTGAGATAGTCTCCTTTAGATAGAAATGGGTGAATATTTATATTCAGCATGGGAAAGGTTCAAGGGGCTACTCAGAGACTGTCCTCATCACAATCAGACAAACGAGGTGTTAGTTCACACTTTCATTGAGGGGATCCATCCGCAAACAAAAATTATGGTAGATGCAGCAGCTGGAAGTCAGGTGTTGGAGAAGAATTATGATGAAATATTTGCATTACTAAATAAATTCTCCAAAATCAATCCAGACTGGCAAGGTGAGGTGGGGAGAAATGTGGTTCAAAAGTCACCAGGGGTTCTTGAACTAGATGTGGTCTCAGCATTGTCAGCTCAGATTTCCACATTGACTAACCAAGTCAATCAGATGAACCTGGTCATTAACAAGCAACAATCTCAACCAGTGCAACAGGCCCAACCAGTTCAACAGATTCAGGTATTTTGTGAAGTCTGTGGAGAAGGTCATTCGAGTGATTTATGCCCAGTTAATCCAGAGTCTATCTACTTTGTGGGTAACGTGAATAGGGGAAAATAAAATCAATATGGAAACACTTATAACCCCAATCGAAGAAACCACCCAAACTTCTCTTGGGGTGGAAATCAAAGCACTCAGAATCACTACAGGCATCCAGCACCTCAACAGCAGTACAAACCACCTCAGGCTGAACCATCAGCAAGCCTTGAGGAGATTATGAAGAGAATGATGAACGACCAACTTGCTTTCAATCAAAAAATAATGGCTGATCACCAAGCCCAGACTGTAGCGATGAGAAATTTAGAACGTCAAGTGGGGAAACTCGCCAGTTCTCAAAATACCCGACCAATGGGGGCTCTTCCAAGTGACACTGAAGCTAATCCTAAAACATCTGTTAATGCTATATCATTGAGGAATGAGAATCAATTGGAAGAATTCCAGTCCAAAAAGAGAAAGCAGGTAACTTTTAATGAGAAACCAACCACTATTGAATCAACACCAGACAACCCGAAAGAATCAGATAAGCCAACAAAGGAGGCGGTGGCTGAGAAACCCCCACCATTTGTTGCGAGGCCACCCCCTCCATTCCCTCAAAGGTTGCAAAAGGTGAAAGATAATGCAGCATACAAAAAGTTTCTTAACCTCTTGAAGCAGGTACAAATCAATATTTCACTGGTAGACATTCTGCAAGAGGTGCCCAAATATGCTAAATACATTAAGGACATTGTGGCAAATAAGAGAAGGCTGACCGAGTTCGAAACCGTGGCACTCACTGAGGAAGTTAGCTCAAGAATTCAAAGCAAGCTACCTCAGAAATTAAAAGATCCGGGTAGTTTTACTATCCAAATCTCAATTGATAAGCATGCAATCAAGCGAGCTTTGTGCGATCTTGGGGCAAGTATTAATTTGATGCCGCTATCTTTGTTCAAGCAGTTAGGGTTGGGTGAACCACGCCAAACAACAGTGATTTTACAATTGACTGATCGCTCCCTTGCTCATCCTGAGGGAGTAATTGAAGATGTGCTAGTTCAGGTGGGCTCTTTCATATTCCTAGTTGATTTAATTATCTTGGACTATGAGCCTGATCAGGAAGTCCCATTTATTTTGGGGCGTCCCTTCCTAGCTATGGGTTGTGATATCATTGATGTGTGTGAAGGGAAAATGACGATGCGAGTTGGTGATCGAGTGGAGGTGTTTAATGTTTATAATGCACTCAAGTTACCTGCCCACTATGAAGAGCTATCCATGATTACTGTAGTGGAAAGAAAATCGGAGTCAATGGTTCCCTACATGAGTCCTGTTGACCCTCTTGAGCGAGTTTTGGTTGGGGATGAAGAAGACTTTGGGGATGAAACAAGGGGAGACATTGATAAATTTCTTGAAGTATCCTGCAGTTACCTCCACGGGCTAGGAAAATTTGAAGAGTTGAACATGCCTGTTACTCTAACCCCTCCCAAGCCATCTATTGAAGAGGCTCCAAAGCTGGAACTCAAACCTCTTCCAGCACATTTACGCTATGCCTATTTGGGGAACTCTGAGACATTGCCCGTGATCATCTCATCCAGCCTGACCAATACACAAGAACAGAAATTGTTAAGGGTACTTCGTGAGCACAAAAAGGCGATTGGGTGGACCATTGCAGATATTAAAGGAATCAGCCAATCGTTTTGCATGCATAAAATCTTTTTGGAAAACGGACATCACCCGACTGTTGAGCAGCAAAGGAGGCTGAATCCCATCATGAAAGAGGTAGTGAAGAAAGAAGTCATAAAATTGCTGGATGCAGGTATCATTTTTCCTATTTCTGACAGCAACTGGGTGAGCCCGGTTCAATGTGTACCCAAAAAGGGAGGGATGACCGTGATTAAGAATGAGAAGAATGAGCTAATTTCTACCCGCACTGTTACGGGTTGGAGAGTTTGCAGTGATTATCGATGGCTCAACAAAGCAAGTCGCAAGGATCATTTTCCACTCCCATTCATTGATCAAATACTGGACAGATTAGCAGGGCATGTATATTATTACTTTCTGGAAGGGTATTCAGGTTACAATCAAATTGTCATATGCCCAGAGGATAAGGAGAAGACCACGCTTACTTGCCCTTATGGCACCTTCGCCTTCAAGCGAATGCCATTTGGCCTTTGTAATGCACCAGCCACCTTTNTCATGGATGACTTCTCAGTCTTTGGGTCATCTTATGATGATTGTTTGAAAAATTTGAGCATGGTGTTGGCCCGTTGTGAAGAAACGAATCTGGTGTTAAATTGGAAGAAGTGTCACTTTATGGTGCATAAAGGCATCGTTTTGGGTCATAGATTATCTAAAAGTGGCATCGAAGTTGATAAGGCAAAAGTGGAGGCAGTTGAAAAACTACCTCCACCAATATCAGTGAAGGGCATCCGGAGTTTCTTGGGACACGCAGGATTTTGTAGGCGCTTTATTAAAGAATTTTCTAAAATTGCTACTCCTTTGTGGAGGTTGCTGGAAAAAGATGTCAAGTTCAATTTTGATGCTCCCTGCCTAAAGGCATTTGAGGAGCTCAAAAAGAAATTGGTAGCTGCCCCCATAATTGTTGCACCTGATTGGTCAGTACCATTTGAACTTATGTGTGATGCAAGTGATCATGCAATTGGGGCAGTGCTAGGCCAAAGGAAAGACAAGGTGTTTTATTCCATCTACTATGCGAGTAAGACCCTTGATGATGCACAACAGAATTACACCACTACGGAAAAGGAGTTGTTAGCTGTGGTGTGGGCCTTTGAAAAATTCCGAGCATACTTGGTGGGAACAAAAGTTATCGTCCACACAGATCACGCAGCAATTAGGTATTTATTTACAAAGAAAGAATCTAAAGCTATATTGATGCGCTGGGTTTTATTGTTGCAGGAATTTGATGTTGAGATAAGAGACCAAAAGGGCACTGAGNTGGAACTTGTGCTGTATGATTATCATGCATCACCATATGGGGGCCATCATGGTGGCGATAGAACGACGGCGAAAGTGCTACAATTTGGTTTTTTTTTGGCCAACGCTATTCAAAGATGCCCACACATTTGTTAAAAAGTGTGACCAGAGCCAGAGAACAGGAACGATAACAAGGAAGCACGAGATGCTTTTGAATAATATCTTGGAGGTAG
>ML410121.1:0-67090 GCA_005239525.1 Nicotiana knightiana | reverse complement strand
TTTTTTCTACGAGTCCGTAATTACGATACGGATCTAATACATCATTCAAAACAGAAATCAGAGCTCATTTTCTTAATATGATATCATTTATGCTTGAAGAAACGACGTCGAAACATAAGAAAGAACGAGCGCAACACAACCCAAACCTATTTGAAACTCACCCGAGCCCTCGGGGCTCTAAACCAAACATGCACGCAAGTCTAAAAGCATCATACGGACTTGCTTGTGCAATCAAATCATGAAAATAACATGTAAAACTATAAATTAAACCTCAAAACTCGTTATTTTTCTCAAGAACACTTAAAATTCACTATTTATCAACCGGACGTCCGAATCAGGTCAAATAAACGATTCTCACCAAAATTCGCAGACAAGGATTAAATATCATAACAAACATGTATCGAGCTTCGAAATTAAAATACGGGCCCGATACCAATGTTTTCAAACGTTAAGTCATTTCTTTATTTCATTAATAATTCATCAAAACAATTTCTTTCAAAAATTGATTTCTAAGGCTTGGGACCTCGGAATTCAATTCCGGGCATACACTCAAGTTTTATATTTTACTGGGGACCTCCCCGGATCGTCGAAACATGGATTCGGGTCCGTTTGCTGAAAATATTGACCAGAGTCAACTTTTATGAAATTTTAACTCTAGAAATTACAATTTTCATTATCTTCACATAAAATATTTCCGGTTTCACGCCCGAACTGCGCATGCAAATTGAGGTATTTAAAATTAATATTTATAGGGCTAATAATCCTAGAACGGGTCTAAATTCATAGAATGACACCTTGGGTCATCACAGACCATATATCTCATTTATGGTCTACTATCAAATTCGGATACTTTAAACATAAATAAAATAATTTAGATCATGTAATGTCCTTTTTTTTCTAATAACCATGTCAATTTAACCATGAAATGAATGTTTATCGGCCAAATAAAAAACTTTTTGCACAAGATGATCTTTTATCAACTTATCTACAAATTAATAACTTTTGTATTTGATGTCTTGTTTGCTTTCAAGGTAGAACACTTATCTCCCAAAATATTTAAGTTTATATAGCCAAATTCTATACTTTTTTCTTTCTTTCTGAAAATGCACAGAGTGGCAAAAATAAACTAGGAAAAAGAATGACGTTTTGACTTTGAGTGCCAAATCATCTAATTTTTCATATAAAATCAAAGATTGACTCGTTATACTTTTAGAAGTAGAATTTACATATTAAAAAAATATAAGGAGTAGTCATCTAAGTCAATACAATTAAATAAGGAAATGTCTTCAAAGTCCTGAATATATTGCAGCAAAAAACCTCTGTTATACTCTGCAAAGATCTAGGTAAGATATTACATATAAGTAAAATCTCAAACAATATAATATCTTTAAGAGCAATAAACCAATTCTCATACAAAAAAAAGAGGATACAAATAACACAATTTTTCACATTATCGAGTCAAAAATGGTACAATAAAAATAAGTTCTCAAATGATAATACAACACCAAACAAAAAAAAATAATATGACATTGGCTTCAAATAAGTTCAATATAGGAAGACATGGTCCATATAGGAATTTGAGGTGAAGAATTTGAAATTTTGGTGGTTAATGTTAAGCTGCTTTAGCAAAGAATCAGCAGCATTAAAAATATCATTGAATTTTTCATTGGCTTGTGCTTTATTTAACCAAATGTTATCTTGCATCTTGTATGGTACAACCCCAAAGGGTGGAATTCCACCTTTTTCTTTGTTTTCAATAGAAAGATCTTTACATATGTCATCATCAAAGTCATCTGCGATGTAATTTATAAAAAATTAGAATATATATATATATATGCCGATAAATATGAAAAAATTTTAAAATTTGACACGCATATATATGTCACTGACAGGGCATATAACGTGCACGACCAAGAACCAGAGTTTACAATATCATGATAAAAAATTCATATTTGCGCGAATAGCAAAATTGAAAGATGTACCTTGAAATGATGTTGATAATGTATGATAAGTAAGGAAGTATGTTGATAGATTTTTGGTAATTCCCTTCATCGTTATATAGTAGATTGGGTACCTAACAATAAAATTAGAGAAAATTAACTCAAATTTTCTAAATTGAATAAATAGATGAATAATGGAGAGAATTTTTTCCTTAATAATTTTTGAAACAATTATCATTAACATCAATTCCAAATTTCTATATGATATTGAATTGTTAAATTTTATTGTTATGTGAAAAAAATAAATTTAATTGTTTTATCAATGTATTATTGAAATTTCACTTTAAATTATTACAAAGGTAAAAATAGGAAGAAGAAAAAAATACCAAGCAACAACCATCCAACTTGCAGGACACAAGCCAAGGATATTCAGTGCCTGAAGTCCTGGATGCTTCTCATTAAATTCATATATCTGAAACATCAAAAAAAATTAAAAAAATATTAATTTAAAATATAAATAAGAATACTAAGTGACTATTAAAAATATATTCTTTTCAGAAATAGTCTCAACTTATCAAAAAGAAGGAAAATCTCTTGTTCATCAAACCCTGACCTAACGTCACACATTCTCATTTTGTTTAAAAATTTCCAACTAATTATTAAAAAACATAAGTTTACACACCTTTTCCACCAAGGGAATTCTCTAAAAGTGGAAAGAAATCTCAGAATGTTGAAAATACATATAGCTAAAGCGATTTTCATTAACATTCATTGAAGGTGCATAGCTTCTTTGAATCTTTTGTTGATTGGCTACTACATCTCGGGACGAGACTGATCCCGAAAGAGGATCTCTTGAACCTCCGCAGGCTCAACAGTGGAGTCTGTTGAGTTATTGCTGGAAGTCCTTGAGAGTTTTTGACTACCACTTACTTCACTCACTAACTACAGCTCAAGATCAAGTCCATCAATAGCATGATCTTCTAATAAGTTTCTACAGAAAAATAAATGAGTATCAGTAATGACATATCACTATTACATATTGATTCACGAAAATCTAAAGATTTGACATGCACAAATATGTCACCAATCAAGCACGTAACGCGCACAGTCAGAAATCATATATCTTGTTTATGGACTACTATCAAATTTTAAATAGGTCAATATAAATAAAATATAAAAAATATAAACTTATCGGTACAAGAACGAAAAAAGAATTGTAGAAAACTAATCCAACCATTGCAAAAACAAAAGTTATCTCAATTTTGGTTTGTTATATTAATGTAACGACCTGACCAATCATTTTGAGAATTAGCATCCCGTTCGGTGGCTTAAGATCTCGAGTATCTCCGTATTATATATCATGACTTACGCGTGTGGTCGGGTTCAGTTTTCGGATGATTGGGGATTGATTTGGAAGAATGGTTCATATTTTAGAAGCTTAAGTGGTAAGAATTAACTGAAGTTTAAATTTTATGTGGACGACTCTAAAATGGTATTTTGATGATTTCATTAGCTTCATATGGTAATTTTGGGCATAGGCGTATACTTGAATTTGGATCTGAAAGTCCGTAAGTTGGAAAGTTGAAGGTTTGGAAGGTTGAGATGTTTGATCAGGAGTTGAGTTTATTGATATCGGGTTCGGATTATAATAAGCTTGGATATATTGGAGCCGTCCGGAGGTTTGTTTCACACGAGAAGGTCATTTTAGAGTATTGATTTGGCTTCTTTGAGGTAAGTATCTTTTCTAACTTTGTGTGGGAGAACTACGCCTTAGAATTTGAATTGTTTGTGCTATTTGTGTTATGTCGAAGCTGTGTACGCGAGGTCACGAGTGTGTACTCGGGCTTTTATGTGAAAATGGTTTAGATTCTTAGGCTTCTTTCATATATTGGTTTGAAATTGTTAGCACATGTTATATTATTTATTTTTCATATTTACTCTCACATGCTTTAATTTAAGTTGTTAGCACATGTCATATCTTTTATTTGTCATGTTTAGTCTCACATGCTTTAATTGAAGTTGTTCGCACATGTCATATCCTTTACTTGTCAAGTTTACTCTTATATGCTTTATTTGAATTTGTTACCTCTTTTATCATTATGTGACTTCTTTTATTGTTGAGTTATTCTTATTGATATTGTTGTTACATGATATCCTTTTGTTTCCGAGTTATTCTAATGCATTTAGACATAGTTGCTAATTTCTTTCGTTGTTAGCCTATTTCATACACTAGGATCCGAAGATTACCATTTCATGGAAATACCTTCATTATTGAGGTTATTCTTAAGCAATTAATTGTAGTTGGAAGTTATTGAAAGTCATTATTTATTTGAATTGGAGTTGTGTTTAAAGGGGGTGTTGTTCATTGTTGAGTTACTTTCTCGTTCATTTTATTGTTATTGAGATTCTATACACATTTTGTTTGAGCCGAGGGCTATTTTTTTATGGAAATATTAATATTGTTGGTTATTTTGAAAAGATTGTGGCTTATGGGCACTTGCGGTATGAGTTGATATTCTATGTTGTTGTGAAGTTAGCACATGTGAATTATTGTGTGTAACGACCCGATCGGTCGTTTTGAGCTCTAGAGCGTCGTTCGTCGGTTTGAGGCTTAAGTAGCTTCACTTCAGGTATTATGACTTGTACGCGTGGTCAGAATTGAATTTCGGGAAGTTCGGAGTTGATTCGGAAAAAGAATTCTAATTTTGGAAGCCTTAAGTTTGAGGAATTGACTAAAGTGCGATTTCTGAGTAAACGGCCTTGGAATCGAGATTTGAAGGTTTCAATAGGTTCGTATGATAATTTTGGACTTGGGAGTATGACAGATCAGGTTTTAGATGACCCGGGAGAGTTTTGATGCCAATTGTGGAAGTTGGCATTTTGGAAGAATTTCATAAATTTGGGTTGACATACATTTAAATGTTATCAATCTCCGTTTGGGATTTCGAGTCTGGGAATAGCTCCGCATGGTGATTATGGTATTGGGAGCATGTCCGAAAGTGGATTGGAAGGTTCGTAGGTCATTTCGGGGTGATGTGGTGGAAGTTAGAAATTTGAAGGCTTTAGAGAAGTTTGACCGGGATTTGACCTTTCGATATCGGGGTCAGATTTCGATTCCGGAAGTTGAAGTAGGTCCGCAATATCGAATGTAACTTGTGTGCAAAATTTGAGGTCAATCGGACGTGATTTGATAGGTTTCGGCATCGAATGTAGAAGTTTGAAGTTCTAAAGTTCATTAAGCTTGGATTAGGGTGAGATTCATGAATTTGATGTTGTTTCATGTGATTTGAGGCCTCGAGCAAGTTTTTATCATGTTATGGGACTGGTTTGTGTGATTGGACGTGTAACGACCCGACCGATCATCTTGTGTTCTAGAACCTCGTGCCCCTAAACGAGACTTTTGGTATTTGATTTTACTGATTTATAGCTTGTGGGGACGGGTAGTTCGAGGTTTGGAGGAGTTTGGGGTGGTATATGAACACTTAGTTCCTTAAGGTAGGCCTTAAAGGCTAAGTTTGACTTCGGTCAATATTTTTAGTAAACGACCTCGGAATCGAGATTTGAACGCTCCAGTAGGTTCATATGATGATTTCCGACTTGGGCATATGTTCTGAATTGGTTTCGGATGACCCGGTAGCGTTTCGGCGCCAAATAGTGAATTATGATTCCTTAAGTTCAAAAATTGAGGTTTGGAACGTGTTTTTGTGTTATCGAGGTCCGAACGGAATTCCGAGTCCTGGAATAGTTCTGTCATGTCATATATGACTTGCTCGCAAAATTTGGTGTCATTCCGAGTATTATAGGTATTTTTCGGCATGTTGAAGTGAATTCAAGAACTTGAAGTTCAAAGTTTGATTCAATTTAGTTTTGAGGTATGATTCTTAGATTTAGCGTTGTTTCAGACGTTCTGAAGGCTCGAGCATTCTGTATTATGATGTAGAACTTGTTGGTATATTTGGACGGGACCTTGGGTGGTCCCGGATGCCATTCAGACATCGCGCGAGGCAAACCAAGCTCAAAAGGAGCTACTGGTGCATCAGGTCTGGTGCAACCGCACCTGCGAAGGACAAGCCGCAGGTGCGAAACCGCAGCCGCGGTCAAAGCCTCGCAGGTGTGACCTTAGAGAGGCTGCCCAATTTCCGTTGGTGCGGGCCTTTTCCCGCAGAAGCGGAACCGCAGGTGCGGGCTCTATTCCGCAGGTGCGACCCCTGGCCTTCTTCTCCTCTTCCACAGGTGCGAGCACTCGCTCGCAGATGCGAGACCGCAGGTGCCAAAGTCCTACAGGTAGTGAGGTTGTTTTAAGTGCGGGACTTAGGCTTTTTTGTCCATTTTCGTTCATCTTTGGACGATTTGGGGAGCTTTGAAATGGGAGATTCGATCTAGCATCGTGAGGTAAGTTAATTCCTACTTAAAAGTGAGATTTATACTTGAGTTTTGAGTAGATTAACACATAAAAATTGTGGAAATAATGGGTTTAGAGTAAAACTTAGGGTTTTGAGAAAAATAAGATTTAAACAAGAAATTTGTTATAGAATTATGCAAAAACTATATATTATTGATCCTTAGGATATGGGTAATAATTTCGCTTGAAAATTTCCGGAATCCGAGCATGTGGGCGCAGGGGTACATTTTAGGATAGTGCAAACTAGGTTGAGATAATTATTTAAATAGGGGAATTTTTGACTCTTGAGCATAGATTGATTTATTTATATAATGCTTAGTTAGTTTCGGGTTCTTGGGCGACGAATTTGGATATTTGGGCGCATTCTTAACTCGGGAAGTAAGCTTGAAACGAGGTAAGTCTCCTTTCTAACCTCGTAAGAGGGAATTGTACCCATAGGTGAATCAATTAACTATGTATCATTATTTGTGGGGACTACATAAGTACGAGGTGATGGGAGTCCGTGTGTAGTGACTATTCGTGTTATGTCCGGGTAGATAGGTTTACACCATGCCTTGTGAAATCCGTTAATTGAACTATATGCCTTCTGATCTTCTTGTGTGCAAGCTTGTTTTGAAGAAATCCTAGAACTTGATGGTTTCAAATTAAATGTTATATTGGAAAAGTATTTAAATAAAAATGTTGTGTTTATGTGTGACCGCTTCGCAAATTTATATTCTGCGAGCGTAGTGATTCTCTCCACTACTCTACTGGGAGCGGTCTGTATGCCATGATAGGTTAATAGATGCAACTATGGTTCGCGTCGTTCGACCCTTCGGCAGTGCACATTTATTATTATGTTGGTTCAGACCGTACTCCTCGACACATTATGCGCATGCTACCTGTTTGATATAATTCATAACTTTTAAACTGTTACATGTCTTGGAAGACAAATTTGTAATTGTATGTTGGAGTTTTCGCCACGTAAATAGGTTATGTGAGTATTCTCAACATTCATTGTTCTACTATTCATGTGTACTTGTATTTATGTTGAATTTTACATCTAAATATATTGATTAGGACCTAATGAGTGTCAAGTCGAGCTCTCGTCACTAATTCTTCGAGATTAGACTGGATACCTACTGGGTACATATTGTTTATGCACTCATGCTACCTTCTGTACTTAATTGTACAGGTTCTGAGGCGGGTGCATCTGGTTACCAGTCCGGAGCTCATCCCTGATTTCACGTGGTTCGAGGATTCATGGTGAGCTGCTTCTCTTGATGTCGTTCAGCAGCACTCTGGAGTCCCTCTTTTGCTATTTTGTCTATATCTTCTTAGACAGTGGGATAGTTCTTTTGTCCTTTTGATTATACTCTACTAGATGCATGCAGTCTTGTGATACTAGTTCCTGGCACACACATTGGTATAATATTCTTTTGGTGGTGTAATTAATTAAAGTTGGCTTTTGGTTTTCGAAACATAAATGCCCTGCTATGTGTTATATTCCATGCGTAGTGGCTAAACTATTTTTGAGATAAGAAATTTTTTTAATATAAATACAAACTAGATTCATTGGATAATTAGTTTCGGCTTGCTTTACAACGGTGTTGGGCGCCATCGCGACCTGGATTAGGATTTGGGTCGTGACAGGACGGTGTCCACGGGACCTCGGGTGTGTTGCGGATCAATTTTTGGATGAAAAAGTTGTGTTGGTTCTGCTGGTTTTGGGTCTGGGTTGCAAGTCTCGCAAATGCGAGGTTATGGATTGCATTTGCAAACTCGCATTCGCGAGGAGGGGTTCACATTTGCGAGGGTGGGGATTTTCTGATGAGTTCCCATTTGCGACCGGTTGGTCACTTATGCGATGTTGTCCCCTTCGCATTTGCGAAGAAATTGGTCACAAATGCGATCTTGACAGGGATGACTTTGTTTCGCATTTGCGATGTCTTTGTCGCAATTGCGAGCCAGATGTCGCAAATACGACGTTTGTGTCTGGAGCAAGGGCTTTTTATTCCGAGACTTAGCTCATTTCCCTCATTTCTCATTTGGACTTAGGAAATTTTAGGGAGCATTCTTGAGAGGGGTTCCATCATCATCAAGAGGTAAGTAATTTCTACTAGTTATGAGTTAAATACAAGGTTTATATGTGGATTTAGACATGAAAATTTTTAGAAATTTGGGATTTTGTAGAAAAACAAAGAAATTTATATCCACGAATTTGGGAATGGAATTGAGGAAAAACAATATATTTAAGTTCATGATGTTAGGGGTAGTGTTTATCTTCAAAAATTTTAGGAATTCGGCCACGTGGGCCCGAGGGTGAATTTTAGGAATTCTTCAAATTGGGTTGGGAATTCACTTTAATAGTTAGGATGTGAACTCTTGAGCATGTATTGACTATTTTATATAACATTTGACTAGCTTCGGGTCGTTTGGCACCGAGTTGAGGATTTAAAGCACAATTCCGGACTGGAAAGTAAGCTTTGACACGAGGTGAGTCTGCTGTCTATCTTTGTGAGGGGGAAATTACCCTTGGGTGTTGTATATTGATGTATGCTATTTGTTGTGGGGTCTATGTACGCGCGAGGTGATGTGAGCTTGTACGTAGCTACATTCATGTTATTGTTCGGGTAAAACTTAGGTTCACATCATGCTTTAGGTGTACTATTTGAGTAGCATCGCCTATTAAATTCCTCTATTTTATATTTCTACTTGAGACTAGACTTACTATTGTGGAGACTTCACGAGTTCATGATTAGTCATCGAATAACTTTACTACTCTTACGGAATGTTTCCGTGATATTTGTACTTCATCGAAAAGTTTTTACTAAAGAAATCACAACTCACACGTTTATTCGTGAGTGAGGTCAAGGACCCATCAAAGCTTCTTATTCTAATGGGATCGGGCTTCGCCTCGGCAGAAATATGTATTTCACTCTTATGGGATCTGACCATTCGCCTCGGTAGGATTATGTATTTCACTCTTACAGGATCGGGTGGTTCGCATCGACATGATTTATGTACCACACTCTTAAGGGGGCGAGCCGTTCACTCCGACAGTTTAACAGATGTATCTATGGTTCGTGTCCTTCGACCATCAATAATGCACAATTTAAATATTATGTTGGATCGGGTCGTACGCCTCGGCATTTCCTATATCATATCCTCATGAAATCGTGCGTGAAACTTGGCAAGAAGCCAGTGTATCTGTGAGTTTTCCGAATTTGAATTATACCAATCTACTTGATGAGATCCACTATATCTAAATATATTTGCTCCAGTTAAGGAGGGAAATTCTAATGGAGAGCTTGAGTTCCTCGTAAATAGGGGGATTGGTACCACATGTTTTTTACTTTTTTATTTCATTTATTTACTCTCCCTCATAATTACTTACCTCTTTATTGTATCTGATGTTATTGGACCACTAGTGCATGTCGATGTCGACCCCTTGTCACTGCTCCTTGGGGGTTAGGCTAGATACTTACTCGGTACACGTTGATTTACGTACTCGTACTACAATTGTTGCACATTTTTGTGCAGGTACACATATGACTGGCGGCCTCATGAGAGAAGGGGTGTGTATGCATATGGGGACTTAGGTGAGCTGCATTCTTCATTTTGACCCGCAGCCGACAGAGTCTCCTTCATAGTATTTATATTTTTCTTGTCCAATTTGTATTCCGGACAGATGTTGTATTTAACTTTATACTCCTAGTTAATGCTCATGAACTTGTGACACCGGGTTTTGGGATGATTATGGGTTGTTCAGTATTGAAATTGTTAAAAAAATCATTATTTAATCTGTATATTCTATCTTTTGCTATTAATTGAAGGAAATATGATTTAAAAAATATTAAAACGAGAACCAAATTAAGTATTTATTTTTGTCTTGTGTGACAGCGTTGTCCGGTGCCATGATGACCTTTAATGGATTTTGGATCGTGACAGCATGGTATCAGAGCACTAGGTTCTCATAGGTCTCGTGAGTCATGAGCAAGTCTAGTAGAGTCTTACGGATCGGTACAGAGATGTCTGTACTTATCTTCGAGAGGCTACAGGGCTGTTAGGAGCACTTCCCTTCTCTATTACTCATCATACGGCTTGATTCCTTTGAGGCTTATGCCTTTATTTCTTTCCCATTCAATCTTATGGACATGAAACGCTTGTTATCAATTGGGAATTGAGAAATTGTGATGGTACTACAGATGTGGTGTAGTATATTTCTCCCTGCGTATTCAATTGGGTTAATGTTGTTTTTTTGCGGAAAGGGTGTTCTGTCATCTCAACTCAGTAGCTATATTTCGGATAGTTTTGAGGCTATGCACACGTTTCTATGATGTTCATGAGTTATTATCCCACGGTGTTGATGTAATGGTGGGGTTCCCGTTTATGTGTCGATACAATAAATGACTTGAACAGAGAAATTCTCAACGCATGATGTAGAGATTCAGCGTTTAAGTCCGGCAAAGGAAAGGCAATCGTACGATGAATGTTCAGGTTTGGGTTAATAGAGTAATAAGACTTTATATTTTCAAGTGTGGTAGAGTTCTCAATTGTGATGTGGTGCCATCGTACTTGTTTAACGCGTTAAGGTTCGCCGATGTTATGGCCTTCTTCAATTTGCCTTTGGGGCAGTATATTGTGAAATGGTGCTTGAGATGCGGTTTTTAGAGATAGCGGAGTGTAGCAATTTCGGAATTGAATTGGTACATCTAGTATTTACGGATCGAGAAGGATGATTTTCTAAGAGGTTTAGAGATGGTAGCGACTCATGTGTTCAGATGTTACAGATAAGGATCCGAATTTGGAGTAACAATTGGGCAGCAAAGGACGAGGAATGACGTGTGGGAGGTGTCGTGCGGTGGCTGAATTGTCAAGAGGTCTAGTGTGAAAAGTAGAATTCAAGGGTTGCTTAAAGGAGAGGATTTAACAAAAGTGGGAGAGTGGCATAGTAACATATGGGTTATGTGGTAGGGTGGCACACGTCTTGAGAAAAGTCTAGAGCCATTTGGGAAAATTCATGACGGACAGTGAATAGGTCCACAGATTTTTATTTGCATACAACATGACTTCGAGTTTTGAATGCGTTGTTGGACTTTTAGTTGATGTCAATTGGGAAGAAGGAACCTCGATGGGTCCCAGGGTTATGTAATTTTAGCTTCCAGCTAAATGGGAGAGCCCCACCGTATATGATTGGATTGCATGGTTGTCTACTTGTGTGGTTTCTAGTTAGCGGTGTATCGATTGGCTACTACGACTAAGTAAAGAAAACATCAGTGGTAATTTGAGCAAAGGATTTGAGGAATATGTGTTATATTTGGCCTTATCAGTTCATGTTCAGGTTTTGGGAAGACTCAGAGTCTGTGCTTTGTGTGGATGTGATGTATAAGGAAAGGAATTCAGGCGATTGCTCTTGGAGAGGGTATTCAAGCGCTAGCAGGGCCTTGGAGTTTGATTATGTTCGGGAGCAAGTCAGTGTGGGTGACTCTCAACAATGGTCCTGGTAGGTTCAAAATTAAAGTGTGATGCCTAAGGATTTCGGGTCCGTTGTATACTTAAGTATCGAGCTTTTGCAGTGGCTTATGAAAAGGGGCTTGGAGTGTTCTATGTTATCATCGGTCGGTGGTGTAGCATTGGAGGACTTGGAGAAAAATAACTTCGGATTCATAGAGGAATTATCAGAATAGGTGTACCAGTTGAAGATGCGAATGTGCGCATAAGAAGGGTAGGAGTTAGTTCTTGAGTTTTAGAGACAACATGGTCTCGTGAAATAAGGTCACTCATGATGAGTGCAGATTTGGGGTCGTTATGTATTAAATGGAGGTACTATTATTCCTAAGGCAAGTCCGGAGTAAATTAGAAGATGTCGGATCGGTTAGCAATGGGTGAATTGGCATGATAATTGCAATGATTAGTTCCTTAGATGTGTTAAGTTATACATGCAATTGTGGTGGTACTCGTGAGGCTTGACGACCGTCGTAATTTATTTTATATGGAGGCATTCGAGTATTTTGGTCTGTTATGTATAGATGGATCTAGGAAGAAGTATGGTGGTTTAGACCACTACTCAAGGTTAATTCTTTCTGTAGTTATGGGAATTCAGTCACGTGTTGTAATGGCTCTCTTGAAGTGAGTTTAGTGAAGGTTTTCTATATGCTGGAGTGTTTATTCTATTAGCGGTTCAGGAGTTATGATGGAATTCTGGTATTCTCGCGTATTGGCATGTTAGGTGTAGTGAGCAACATAGGAATTATAACTTTAGAATCAAGGTTGCGGTTCGGTATAGACAAGAATGTTACGAGCTTGGGTGAGCAGGAAAGGATTCAGATGGTTGGAGTAAGCTGGTATTGTCTTTGGCGTCACTTGATATTAGTGTCCTGTGTAAGGTGCTTTTTGTTCTGATTTGCGGATTCCCGATTTTCTTTACAGCATTAATATGACCGGTGGTATGGATGTGCAGCTTGTTACCCGGTGCGAAACTTCATGGCAGCGTAACCCGCAGACAAATTGTTTAAGCATGACATCTGGTCACTTGATTGACTGAAGATTGAAACCAAGTATGTAGATTATAGTACTATCACTAATGTGAGAGTTCAGGCCTGGAAGGTGCTCTATTCATTTGGTTACGAACTGTGGATGTTTGTGTTGGATTGACGATTGTTCTTTTGTGTCATGGAAAAAGGGTTAGCGTGGATCCTTGAAAGGTTATTAGCCCAGTGTGGTACGGTCAGAATCAGCTTGAGGTCCGTGAGTGGATCTAAATGTGAATGTGGGCTCTATATCATGCCGGATGTGTTCGTTTCAGCTTAGTATTGTTTATGGAGGAATCTTCGCGCCCTGGATGTTATTTATGTCATCGGAATTCCGTGAAATCTATATTATGCCAGGTGGGTTGTGAGGTGGTTTGATTATTCGCACTCGTATTGATATCCCGTGTAATTTGTTGTGTTGTGAAAGCAGGATGGCTCTCGAGATACAGGTCATTTATTACGCTGTAGTTGTGCTTGATTTTCGTAGCGTATGGCGCTATTCATCTCTCCATGATTTGTATTATGCATTTTACGTGCTTGTGTCGATATTTGCATATTTTGTAGTTAGGAGCATTTTAGCTCGGTAAGTATTTTCTTATAGATTATTATGTGTGGGTCGGGTGGCACACCACCACGGGTATATCATTTTGATCGGGTGGCACGCCGCCACGGGTATCATGGTTGGATCGGGTTGCAAGCCAGAATGGTATCATGGTTGGACCGGGTTGCACGCCGCAACGATGTGATGTTGAGTACAGTTCCCTTATGTATCACATTCGAGTTTGTAGCTTGTTGGCATATTGTAGAATTATATGAGACATTTGGCAGTGTCGGAGGTGTCTTATTGCTTGAGCAGCTTGTACTAGGTGAGACGAGATTATTGGACCTGGGATCAGTGCGATCAGATTTATATGAGGCACATTAAAGAGTACATATTGATATTTAGTTAAGAATGAGGTAATGATTCTTGTCAGGTGAAGAGACCCCATGAATTATGGTTCGATAGGTGGTTACGAGTTCCTATACATCTTTTCTGTCATGGCAGTATTGTGAGAGTTGAAACGAGATTTATATGCTTCATAAGGTGTGTTGTGGACATCGGATTCGTGGGATTTTAGCTATTGTAGCTAGGGGATGCCATTATGGTCATGTGAATAATGTGATGCATGGTGTGAATTCGGTAAGAGTATACAAACATGTATCAGTACATCGTGTAGTGATGGATACGGCGGTCGTATGTTAAAACCAGACCTGGTAGAGAATTACAGATGTTAGAATTTCGTTCTAAGGCTTATTTGAATAAATAAAAGGGAGAATCTTCAGATTGGCACAAGCTAATGTGCTCAACTGGGTTGTAGTAGCATGGGTAGGTGCACGAGGTGTTAAACAGTGATTTTGGACAAATTCGGAGCAGTTCTTAGCACGTTCGAGGACGAACGTATGTTTAAGTGGGAGAGAATGTAACGACCCGATCGGTCGTTTTGAGCTCTAGCAGGTCGTTCGGCGGTTTGAGGCTTCGAGAAGCTTCACTTAGGGTATTATGACTTGTACGCGTGGTCAAAATTTAATTTCGAGAAGTTCGAAGTTTATTCGAAAAGAGAATTCTAATTTTGGATGCCTTAAGTTGGAGGAATTGACTAAAGTTTGATTTCTGAGTAAACGACCTCGGAATCGGGATTTGAGGGTTCCAACAAGTCCGTATGATGGTTTGGACTTGGGCATATGTTCGAATCGGGTTTTGGATGACCCGGGAGCGTGTCGACGCCTATTGTAGAAGTTGGCATTTTTGAAGAATTTCATAAATTTGGGTTGAGATACATTTAAATGTCGCACATGCCTCAATGCTCTGCAGTCACAATGCTCTCAATAATCACAATGCCGCAATTCATCACCAGCTAAGAATTCCTACTGTCATTTTATTTCCTGCATAGGGCTACCATTCTGCCTTCCGAGGTTAAGCTCCACCTCCATCTACATTTTGCATAAGCTTACCTTTCTGCCTTTCGAGACTAACCACTGTCTCCCTCTGCATTTGCATCTTTTCATAATGCTACTATTCTTCCTTCCCAGATTAAGCTCTACCTCCATATACATCATTGCATAAGGCTACCATNGAGAGCTGAAACGAGATTTATATGCTTCATAAGGTGTGTTGTGGACATCGGATTCGTGGGATTTTAGCTATTGTAGCTAGGGGATGTCATTATGGTCATGTGAATAATGTGATGCATGGTGTGAATTCGGTAAGAGTATACAAACATGTATCAGTACATCGTGTAGTGATGGATACGGCGGTCGTATGTTAAAACCAGACCTGGTAGAGAATTACAGATGTTAGAATTTCGTTCTAAGGCTTATTTGAATAAATAAAAGGGAGAATCTTCAGATTGGCACAAGCTAATGTGCTCAACTGGGTTGTAGTAGCATGGGTAGGTGCACGAGGTGTTAAACAGTGATTTTGGACAAATTCGGAGCAGTTCTTAGCACGTTCGAGGACGAACGTATGTTTAAGTGGGAGAGAATGTAACGACCCGATCGGTCGTTTTGAGCTCTAGCAGGTCGTTCGGCGGTTTGAGGCTTCGAGAAGCTTCACTTAGGGTATTATGACTTGTACGCGTGGTCAAAATTTAATTTCGAGAAGTTCGAAGTTTATTCGAAAAGAGAATTCTAATTTTGGATGCCTTAAGTTGGAGGAATTGACTAAAGTTTGATTTCTGAGTAAACGACCTCGGAATCGGGATTTGAGGGTTCCAACAAGTCCGTATGATGGTTTGGACTTGGGCATATGTTCGAATCGGGTTTTGGATGACCCGGGAGCGTGTCGACGCCTATTGTAGAAGTTGGCATTTTTGAAGAATTTCATAAATTTGGGTTGAGATACATTTAAATGTCGCACATGCCTCAATGCTCTGCAGTCACAATGCTCTCAATAATCACAATGCCGCAATTCATCACCAGCTAAGAATTCCTACTGTCATTTTATTTCCTGCATAGGGCTACCATTCTGCCTTCCGAGGTTAAGCTCCACCTCCATCTACATTTTGCATAAGCTTACCTTTCTGCCTTTCGAGACTAACCACTGTCTCCCTCTGCATTTGCATCTTTTCATAATGCTACTATTCTTCCTTCCCAGATTAAGCTCTACCTCCATATACATCATTGCATAAGGCTACCATTTTCCCTTTCGAGACTAAACACCGTCTCCCTGTGCATTTGCATCTTTGCATAAGGCTACCATTCTGCCTTCTGAGGTTAAGCTCTACCTCCATCTACATCATTGCATAAGGCTACCATTCTTCCTTCTGAGGTTAAGCTCTGCCTCCAATTTACCTCTCGAGACTAACCACTGTCTGAAGCACTATTTACTTCGCTTTACTTTCGGGCTAAGCTCTGCCCTTTTATTTGCAAGACTAAGCTCTGTCTCGACAGCATCATTCTATTGGATCTGCATGGGCTGAAATATCGCCAACTCATCGAAAGGCGTCATCGTTCGGAGGCACCATTTTCATGGCCCGAGAACACCATGTCATGGCTTGAGGATCTCTTTCAACCTCTGCATATCATTATTCAAAGGCATCATGGTTCGGAGGCAGCATCCTCATGGCCTGAGAACATCATTTTCATGGCCTGTGAATCCTGCATCAAGCAATTCATAGCCCAGGACGTCATGGTATGAGGACGTCATCCATAACCATCCGAAGACATCATTTATGGTCCAATCGGAATTTGCATCATGTTTAAATTACACAAAATATATGCTTGTATTATTTATTTGCAGGTGACTCGGCGAGCAAACTGCCAACCCGGCAGGAGCGGTTCCGCTCCAGTTCTCCTAACCACCTTGTAAGCCACTTATTCAATCAGTCCCAAATGTTGCGTCCGTTCTTCTAAGAAACTTAATCAGTATACTTCACCGATCACTCCTAAACTACATACGGCCCGATTCTTGTAAAACCAGGGATATTGAGGCAACTCGGAAAGCAGGGTGCGGCCTTAAACTCTTCAAACCTTTTCGCTCGGTCAAAATTGTCCATCATATCTTTACCCGACAACTCCTTCATCCTTCCCGGGTAAAGAGGGATAGCTGTTGATACCCAATTTTTTCCTGAAATTATTTTAAAATTGCATTGGTATTTTTTCAATAATTTTCCATATTTTTTATCAATTTATTTCTAGTTTATTCAGTCTTTTTGTGATGACCCAAAATGTCATCCCGTATATTTCTAGCTAATTTTGTATTCCGAGGTCATAAAAAGCTCCTTCTATCTCACCTCAATTTTCATGCACAGCCCGAGCATGTAACCGGGAAACCTTTATGTGAAAAACTGATAAAAATGATAATTTTGTATCAGAAATTCGAATAAAGTTGACTTTGGTCAACATTTCTGGTAAACGAACCCGGAACCATGATTTGACGGTCCCGGAAGGTCCGTAGGAAAATATGGGACTTGGGCGTATGCCCGGAATTGAATTCCGAGGTCCCAAGTCCGAGAAATGAATTTTTAAAGAAAATTGTTATCTGAAAAAATAATGGTTTTTGAAAATAAAATTTGAGGTGAAACCTGTGATATCGGTTACGTATCATCGTTCCGGAGCCTGGTACAGGTTCGATATGACTTATATGTGTTATCTGTGAAATTTGGTAAGAAACGGACTTAGTTTGACGTGATTCGGACCTTAAATGAAAAATTTGAAGTTTAAGAAGTTTTGAGAATTTTTATGGATTTGGAGATTTAATCCGATGTTTATGATGTTATTTTGGTGTTTTGATTACTCGAATAAGTCCGTAGGATATTTTTGAGATTGTGTGTGGTTTTAAGTCCTGGGGGCCTCGGGTGCTTTTCGGATGGTTTCGGCCCACTTTATTCCATTTTGAATTGCTATTTCTGGTGTATGTTGCCCTCTTTCGTGATCGTGTAGACCAAGCCGCGATCACGTAGCGTCCTATTTGCCCCGCCCATTTCCTTGATCGTGATGGCTGTGATTCTTTCGCGATCACGATGTGTCCCTACTGGTCGCCTAAATTCCTTCACCGAGTTCGCATAACTCCATCCGCGATCGCAGAAGCAAGCCTGCCCCTTACACGCAATCGCATAAGATGCTCCGCGATCGTGGAGCACATCTTACACCAGCAACCATTTTCTTCTACGCGATCGAGCCTCGATTCCGGTGATTGCGATTCACAAAGCACCTGGGCAAATATAAGTTTGCAAAATCGGGGTTTCACCATTTTAAACATATTTTGACTTATAGAACTCGGTTTTGGGCGATTCTTTGAGGGTTTTTTTTACACAAATCGAATGGGTAAGCGTTCTTCCACTATAATTAATTATATTTCACGAATTAGTTCTTGTCTTTATCATTTAATTTGTGTTTTGGGTTGTGGGGATTGTGGGTTTTGAAAGAAAACTTTAAAAATAAAAATTCATGATTTGAATGAACAAATGTTGTCGGAATTGGAAAAATTTAGTATGGGTGAACTCGTATCAGAATGGGTAATCGGAATCTGTAAAATTTGTCGAGTACCAAGGTGCGGGCCCGAGGGTCGACTTTTGGGTCGATTTTTATAATATTGTACAGATTGAGACTTCAGTATTTGGAATAGTTCCTTATACGTTTTATATGTATTTTGAAGTTGTTTTAGTTGATTTCGAGCCGTCCGGAGGCCTTCCTGTCAAATTAGAAGTACTTTCCTAGCTTTCCTTGTTTCTTATATGATCTTAATTGACTTAAGTGAAGACTTTGCTTTTCCTACCGTTATACTATATCTTTCTTCATACGCTGCCTATGTGACTAAAATTTGTATAATCTCGCCCTATAATTGTCTAACAAGCAATTGGAATATCTATACGTTGGTCGAGCATGCACATGAGTCGTACATTGTAATTTAAATGATTTTTCCTTAAGTACTACTTAGGTTTAATTGATGACCGCCCATGTTGATGATATTTCTTTGATGTTGCCTATTTACTAAGCATTTGTTCAAGCTGAGTTTATTTGGTAAAGCTAATTGTCTAAGTGATATTGGTTATAGCTTATTCCCTTGCCGGGATGATTTGGTTTCTTGGTTGCGAACTTGAATATATAGAATCATTGCTATATTTGCCCTGTTTTCCCCTTGTTATGTTGCTTTCTCTTTGTTCGTGGCATTCCTTTCAGTGGCTACTTCTTATGGGTGAGTTTTTACCATTTTTGTGATTTAAGTCTTTGTATTGATTTGCTCATCGCACTTTACATTCGGTCTTGTTTGCTTTTGCGCCTGTTGTGGCAATGTATGTTGTTTCTGTCGCATTCTGGTTGTTTTCCTCAATGGCTGCATTGCATATTTAAATTGGGACTAAGGACCGAGATCCAAGAGCTTTCCCCATGTACTACATTGCATATTTAAATTGGGACTACGGACCGAGATCCGGGAGCTTTCCCCATGTACTGCATTGCATATTTAAAATTGGGACTACGGATGGAGATCCGAGAGCTTTTCCCCTGTACTTCATTGCATATTTAAGTTTGGACTACGGACGGAGATCCGGGAGCTTTCCCCCTATTGCATCGCATATTTAAATTGGGACTACAGACGAGATTCCGGCAGCTTTCCCCCTCCATTGCATGCATGACAAATTTTGAGTTGCGGACTGAGTTCCGGTGGTTTTATCATTGAGGACATTTGGATCGAAAGATCTATATATATATTGAAAAGTATAGCTGAAAAGAAATTATCTCTAGAAAAAGTTAGGTCTGAAGGACTTCTATTTCGAAAGTATATTTGAAAAGTATTTATCTTGCATAAAAATTATATTTGAAAGAGCAGTATTTGGGAAAGTATATTTGAACACCACGTATTTTGAAGAGACTATGTTTTCAAGAGTTCTCTTTATAAAAATATATAAATATACATTCAGAGAAAGTATGTTTCAAAGAAGAAATTTCTCTATTCGAAATGATTATATCTTTAAAGCTTTCAAAATAAACTCACGATTTAAAGGTTTTCACTCGAAGGTTTGACCAGCTTTATTGAGTTTATTGGCTAAGTCCTGACGTGAATAAATAGATGCAGTGCTGAGTTGCTAGTGTTTTGTTGGGTTGTGATTCCCGACATTTGTCTTGCATTCTTTCCATTCTCTTTGCGTATTTCTATTATGATGTCCGTTGATCGTAATTATTGAATTTTTCTTCCGTATTATTCGATCGTACCGTTAATTATATCGGAAAATATTTAGTAGATATTATGTTTCGGTCATTTGTACATTTATGTCTTTTTCATTATTAGACCAGTGGTGTCTTGACTAGTCCTCGTCACTATTTCACCGAGGTTAGTCTTGATACTTACTAGGCACCGCTGTGGTGTGCTCGTACTACACTTCTGCACATTTTTGGTGTGCTGATCCATGTGATGTGTTGCATATAGTGGGCTAAAGGCCCGACCCGTTGATCGTGACCCGTTGATATGTTGCATATAGTGGGCTAAAGGCCGTTGTGCCAAATATTATCACCCAGGTGTGTCTTGATGTGCTAAAGTGGGGTACCATTGTATTCCACTATACCTCTGTCGATCAGGACGAGTTTCCCTTATTTGTTGCCTATTTATGAGTAAGTTTTATGCTTGGCACTCTATTTTTGTGTTTGCTCATGTTGGGAGATTTTATGAGCAGTAGCCGTGTCTATCGTTGTTTTATTCATCATTGATAGTGGTGAGAATAGAAGTGAATCCTTTTTGTTCATCATTGCGAGCTTTATGTGATTTTTCCTAAGTATTTTGTTTACAAGATGTGATTTGATACTCCATTGAGATGTGAGTTAAGTGAGCTCTATGATTTCGTTAGCTGAGATAAATTAGCGGGAGATTTCTATTTGATGATATGTATTCGGCATGTGACATAGAGTTGAGGGCGAGACCCTCGTGATTCTTTGTGATTTGATATGTATGGACCGGGCTGAGTACCGCGGTGGAATTGTTTCAGGACGGAATCCTTGTGATTTGTTCATATACTTTGCTTCTTCCTTGTTATATTGCTTTTGGTAAGTTAGTATTGATGGAGAGTTATGCCTATGGGCTTGTTTGATAGTTCCTTTGTATGCTTTTATTTTCATATTCAGCCATTTCGTTATGTGTTTTCCTTAGTTTAGTTTGCGAGATGTGTGCCCGGTGGTGTTAGTTTTTGCTTGGTGATTCGGGTGTTTAATAATGAAGTTTTCGTGTTCATTGCATCATTATCAGTATTATGGAGTTTGGACACAGAGTTCTTCCATACGCGGGACTAAGTGCCAATGTTGAGTTGATTTCGGGTAGTTTTTGTGATCAAAAGTGCTATTGAGCCTATGTGTGATGCGCTATGTTGTGTGGTCATGCCTTATGGGCGTAGACCTGAGTTGATGCAGCTGGTTTAGGCTAATGCCGGATATGGATTTAGAATCGGGTCTTTTGGAAAGGAGTAGAAGGCGAGGAATTGAGGTATGAGGCTTAACGAAGGTAATGAGAAGTCTATATTGCAATTTTGATGGTGTCATCAAGATTATGTAGGTTGGGGTGACGTGGGATCACCCGCGGGTGTGTGCTGGAAGTGCTCCATCAGTGATTGGATGAGTTCAAGTTGAATCTTGGCACATTTGAGGACGAACGTTTGTTTAAGAGGGGGAGATTGTGATTACCCAAAAGGTCATCTCGTATATTTCTAGCTAATTTTGTGTTTCGAGGTCGTGAAAACCTCCTTCTATCTCACCTTGATTTACGTGCACAGCTCGAGCGTCTAGCCGGGAAGCCTTTATGTGAAAAACTGATAAAAATGATAATTTTATATTAGAAATTTGAATAAAGTTGACTTTGGTCAACATTTTTGGTAAACGGACCCGGACCCATGATTTGACGGTCCCGGAGGGTCCGTAAGAAAATATGGTACTTGGGCGTATGCCCGGAATCGAATTCCGAGGTCACAAGTCCGAGAAATGAGTTTTTAAAGAAAATTGTTTTTTTGAAAAATATAAAGGTTTTTGAAAATGAAATTTGAGGTGAAACCTGTGCTATCGGGCCCGTATCATGGTTCCGGAGCATGGTACAGGTTCGATATGACTTATATGTGTTATCTGTGAAATTTGGTAAGAAACAGACTTAGTTTGACGTTATTAAGACCTTAAATGCAAAATTTGATGTTTAAGAAGTTTTGAGAATTATTATGGATTTGGATGTTTAATCCGATGTTTATGATGTTATTTTTGTGTTTTGATTACTCTAATAAGTTTGTAGGATATTTTTGAGGTTGTGCTTATATTTGGTTTTGAGTCCCCGGGGCCTCGGTTGAATTTCGGATGAGTTTAGGGCCATTTTCTTCCATTTTTTGAACTCTTGTTTCTGGTGAATGTTGCCCTCTTAGTGTCTTGTTTTCCCTTCCCATTTCCTTGATCATTATCCCAGTGATTCTTTCGCCATACTGATGTGTCCCTACTGGTCGCCTAAAATTTCTTCACCACATCCGCATAACTCCATCCGCGACCGCAGAAGCCAGCCAGCCCCTTACACGCGATCGCATAAGATTCTCCGCGATCGCGGAGCACATCTTACACCAGCAGCCATTTCCTTCTACGCGATTACGCCTCGATTCCCGCAATCATGATTCACAAAGCACTTGGGCAGAATATAAGTTTGCAAAATCGGGGTTTTACCATTTTAAACATATTTTGACTTCTAGAACTCGGTTTTGGGCGATTCTTTGAGGGTTTTTGTCACGACCCAGAATCCATAGGTCGTGATGGCGCGGGACACTGCTGTCAGGCACGCCAAATCCTTAATTAATTGAATACATTCATGTTTTACTATTTTCGAACCGTTACCTTTTCTTGCACTTCATAATCAAGTAAATAAATTTTCGTAAATTAAATATGACAGCAAATAAATTCTATTATTTAAAAACAGTGATCTAAGATTTTCAATTAAACAATTATCCCAATACATATCCCAGAACTCGGTGTCACAAGTACATGAGCTATTTCTAAGAATTTATATAACCATTACAAAGCCTGTCCGAAATACACCTGGACGAGGAAATTTAAAATGAAATAGATACAGTATGAAGGTGACTCTGTCAGCTGCGGATCGCCTCCAGAAGACGCAGCTCGCCTGAGTCTCCAAATCTTCCACATTTGCTTTGTAAGTACCTGTGCAATAAAATGCACAGCAAGTGTAGTATGAGTACAAAAATAACGTGTACTCAGTAAGTCGCCCGCCTAACCTCAGAGAGGTAGCGACGAGAGGTCAATTTAGACACTTACTAAAGGTCCATTTAAAATATTTAAGAGTGACACTAAGCATGGCTTTTATCATAAGCAGTTCATAAAACAGGATTTAGACATCCTTCAGTTTCGTTCACATTTAACACTTTATATCTTCGTCATATTCACAATTAATCGACATGGTGATTTAATCAAATAATAATAAATCAACGGAAGGAACAACTTCTTCCAAAAGTCTTTTTAATAACTTTAAGTCATTTTCATTTCAATCGATAATTTAACATTTCAGGCCAATCATCAGGCAAATCTCATAGCAACTACGCAGCAAATATCATGCGCAAGCAATGCCGAGGGTCGGACGACACGGACCAAAAATAATAAACTGTGCACTGCCGAGGGTCGACCGACTCGAACCATAGATGCATCTATCTGCCCCGCTCGCGAATCGGTCATGCGATGTGGTTAACATTATACAGCTAGCCTACTCGCGAATCATACATGCGACTCAGTTGCTCATAAGGATACATACACAATATAGGGTCTTCCTGCTTGCGAATCACTCAAGCGACTCAGGAGCACAAAGTTACACATATCCACATAATGAATTCATATTTTATCAAGAAAACCTTTTTTCTCAGGAAAGTGGTAAAATCTTTATTAAAAGAACTATGAAATATAGGTTTTGAAATCTTTGTTTTGAAACTCATTTGTCATGTTTAATGGTATTCCTCGATACAACCTAGTCTAGGTACACATATATTCACAGCAGAAACAAATTCTCTTTTTAAAAGGTTAACAATATGAACTCTAGATTTCTTTTAAACATTAAATTACGTTTTTGGTCATATTAGCAGTTCAATGATGCAGGCAGGGTTACAAGTATACACACAAATCATACTAGTGGGTCCTAGGCTACCCGGGCATGGCATAATAGTGGCTACGCACGGACTCCCATTACCTCATGCGTACGTAGCCCCCGAAGATAGTAGCATGTAGTGAATTAAGTCACCTCGGGGGACGATTCCCCCTCACAAAGTTAGAAATGAGACTTACCTTGCTCCGAAATTCCAACACCGGCTTCCAAGCCCTTCCGATGACTCTAACGGACGCCTAACGCTTCAAACTACCACATAAATGACAAGGAAATGAAAATTCATCCTAATACTCACAACAAGTTCAAATTATATACTTTCCCAACCCCACTCAGTGAAATGACCAAATGCCCTTGGACCCACGTGCCCGGAATCCGAAATTTCTCGAAGGTACGTTCTACCCATAGCCTTACTAACACAAATATACAATTTACTCTACATTCCATACTCAATTTTGGCTAAAACCCAAAAATTCTAGGTTTCTTCAATATTTCCAAATTTTTCCTCCATTTCCACTACCAAATCTATGTAGTAATCTTGTATTTAACCTTAGAAACAAGTAGAAACAAATTACCTCTTGATACTTGGTGAAATCCCCCTTGAAAAGCTCTCCAAAATCGCCTACCCCAAATGAAACGAGAGATAAAAAGCACAAACTCGATTTTTAAAACATTCTGCCCATGCATTTTTCGTACTTGCGGTCCTTCCTCCGCACCTGCGATCTTGCAGGTGTGATGAAACCACCCGCGCCTGCGGTTTCCCTCTACTCCATACAAGTTACACCTGCGCCCCCACTGCCCGCACCTGCGGCTTCGCAAGTGCGGAAAATCCATCGCACCAGCGGTTCCCAGCCAAGCCACACTCGCACCTGCAGCTAAAACCTCGCAGGTGCGGATCACACCAGATGACAGCAAAACTAGGCCTTTTCCAACTTCACCTTTGATCTGTTAACCACCCGGAATCCACCCGAGGCTCCCGATACCCCGTCTAATTACACCAATTGGTCCCAAAACATGACACGGACTTGCTCGAGCCCTCAAATCACATCAAACAACGTCGAAATCATGAATCACACTCAAATCCATTTCTTTAAGAACTTAGAATTTCAAACTTCTTCATCCGATGCCGAAACCTATCAAATCTCGTCTAATTGACCTCAAATTTTGCACACAATTCATATTCAACATTACAGACCTGTTCCAACTTCCGGAATCGCATTCCGACCTTGATATCGCAACTTTCACTTCCGGTCGGATTTCCCAAAAACCTTCAAATTTCTATCTTTAGCCAAATGACTCCAAAATGACCTACGGACATCCAAATTCACTTATAATCGCGCTCCAAATTCCAGAATCACCATACGGAGCTATTCCCAGACTCGGAATCCCAAACGGACACAACCTCACTGATATGCACTTCAAGCCCAAATTTATGAAATCCTTCTAAAATGCTAACTTGCACAATATACGGTAAAACGCTCCCGGGTTATCCAAAACCTGATCCGGACATACACCCAAGTCCGAAATCATCATACGAACCTGCTGGAACCTTAAAATCTTGATTCGGAGATCGTTTAATCAAAATTCCAATCTTGATTGATTTGTCCAACTTAAGCCTTCTCAAATGAGAATTTTCTTTCCAAATCAATTCTAAACTTCCTGGAATTCAATTCCGACTACGCCCACGGGTCATAATGCCTGAAATAAAGCTGCTCACGACTTCAAACCTCTGAACGACGTGCTAGAACTCAAAATGACCAGTCGGGTCGTTACATTCTCCCCCACTTAAACCGACGTTCGTCCTCGAATGTGCTAAGAACTACTCTGGATTTACCTGAAATCACTGTTAACATCACGAGCACCTGCATGTGCTACCACAACCCAGTCGAGCACAATAACTTGATAAAATCTGGAGATTTCTCCTTTATCCATATAATAAGCTCAGAATTCATTCAAACACCTGAAATTTCTCTAGCCAGGCCTAGTTTAAATATATATAAGCACTGCATCAACTAAAACGTGATATACTAGGTCATAACTGCATACCCTTGATGAATCGCCACCATGCACTGCATAACTCATCGTCTGACCACAACGACGCTCCTTAAATCTATTAGCCAAGGCCCACAAATCTAATGCTCCTGATGCAACTCATAACAATTATACAGACATCCTGCTATATTGTTGGCGATACAACCGCAATGGAGGGAATGCGCAGAAATTCGCACTCAACTGCAGAGGTAACAAATCCTTGAATAACTTATTTTGACTAGAATCGGCACTTCTATATGAACCTGAATGATGGTACATGGTCTTTAATATACACTTCACATAACCTTATCATACTGATCCCTGGTCCGATAATCTCGTCTCATCCAGTACGAACTGCTCAAACAGCAAGTCACCCCACATGGCCAACAGCCTTACATGATACCGTATCGCCCACTAGGCTATAACTCAAACATGATAATAAGAAACGACTCAGGACGGAACTATTCATCTCACTCAACTAATATGAATTCTTACCAGAAAATAGGAAATAAAACACAAGAAAATAAAACCGTTCTCATCATCATACTGTTGCGGCGTGCAACCCGATTCACATATAAACTTTACATAAGAAGATATATATACGGAGCTGATTTGATCACAATAATGAATTTCTGAATATCCATCACAAGCACGCTAAGTGCATAATACAATCCTGGGGAAACTGATAAAGCCATAGGCTACAAAATTCAAGCACAACTGAGGTGCGATATATATATATATGTATATATATATATATACATATACTCTGGATGTCAAGAGCTTCCTGCTCACATAACATCCCCGCTACGCGGGACCTCAACACATAAGAAATTATCAAAGTCGTTTCGCAACTCACACGACACAATCACAATAACACATGAATTCGACGAAGATGGAACAACACCCGTTGTTCTAATATCTTTCCATGAAAAATGCTCTACGGAAAGGAATATGCCTGACTCATACGGAGCCCATAATCATATGTAAATCTATCCACAAACACCGAGCCACCTCGCTCGCACAAAACATAGTTATTGACTTTTACCTTGATCCACATTAACCCACTCTTTCTCATAATACCCGCGAACAACCATCACTACCGGGACTAACACCCCATAATCCATAATCAACTGAATCGAACGCCCTCCAGGCGTAAATTCTCAATTAAGCAATATTGCACTTCTTTATACTCGGTACAAATCTGAAATTCATCAAGTGACTACATGTCACACTTATACAATATTTTCGCGGTCATGCTTCCACGACCTTCCACACAAGGCAACAAGTCTGCACATCCATAACACCGGCCGCACTAAGGGCGAAAAACACATCAAGAACCCATGACCAGGGTACAAAGCCTCTTCCACCGAATATCAATCTCAGGTGACACTAAAAATAATACCTGCTTACACTCAACTTTTGAATCACTTTGTCTTGCTCTTCCGAGCTCATAACATCCTTATAAACATCGGACCTGAATCTCAATTCTTACTCCCAGGTACATACTGCTTACCGCACATAACATACCAACATGAGGTAGCGCAAGGATTCCATCATAACTTTTGAATCACCAATAAGGAGAACACTTCATCATATAGAAACTTTTTACTTAACTCAATTCAAGAGTACCATTTCATCTCACGATTGAATTCCCATTATCACCCAATCATGCAAATCTTAAGTGGTAGTGTATACCACCATAACCCTTCCGGGATCCTCCTATAACTGACAGGCCATAACACTCAAGTGCTCCCACATAAAATCCACTACGACGGCCGACAAGCCCCGCACACACTGGCATAACAACATGCATGACTAAATCAAGTCAAAGGAACCAATCATCATTAATTGCCTCAGGAACAATAAAAAATTCCTTCAACCCATAGCAAACTCAACCCTCACTCATCCCGAGTGACCTTGATTCATGAAACTATGCTGCCCAAATCCTGCAACCCGTCTCATACCCTTCTGAAAATCTTTTCTTCAATCCGGAGGCTATTTCTCTCACTCCTCCAATATTATCATGTATGCTGGGACATATCATAGAACATTCCAAACGTCCTCCTTTTTCTCAGAAGTTATTCTGCAAAAGCTCGATTCTCGATCATATTGCTTCCCGAAATCTTTAATTGTCGCATTCTTAACTTTTGAACTCACTAGGAGCGCTATTGAGAGTCACCCACTCTGACTGGCCCCGAATACAATCAACTCCAAGGCTCTCCTAGCACAGGAACACCTTTTTCAATAAAACACGTGACTGATTCACTATCCTTACAACTCGCCCATGACTTAAGCATAAATTATGAATCCTCCAAAGCCTAACCCTGATCCGACAGGGGAAACCTTTGCACATATTCATCAAATCCCACAAGCTACACCTTGCAACACTCTAGACCCTGCTAAGATCCTTCCTCCTCTGATAACACGTTCTTGCTCAGCCTATCCGTCCAAATCTTCCAAATTCCCTTGCTAGAAATCCCTAAAGACTCGAATCCTCTAGCAACATTCATACCTCCTATATCCTATCGACTAGCCACTAGGACCCCTCACAGAACCTCCCAACCCCGCCATGGCTAACCTATCCCCAGAAGACAACCCACCTGTAGAGATCACCTGCTAACACCTCCCAGCGACACACAATACCCCATCCTATGCCCTGCTTCATTTACTAACTTATTAGTCCGTCTGCCCCTCATGGACACCCATAATGCATGACAAATACCTACAAGTTCCAAGCTGTGCTGCCGCTCCCCAATTTGTGACTGCCCGACTTTCGCTTCTTACACCTCGCCTACTAGAAATGGAACCACCGCCTAGCCACATTCCAGGATCATTCATTGTAGCTCCCAAACCAGCAGATCACCACGACTTCAAGCTCTCAAAAGATTATCTTTCTGTAGCTGCCTTCGCTATCAACACTTATCTACTGTTGAACCACCGCACCTCACGATCTCTGCCAACCGCTTTATTCCATACTTATTCTCAATACTCTGACCCCACGCAATCCAAGAATCCATAGCACTGATAAACCTAACACATTCCTCTCGATCAATAACAACGACTATGTGTCGTAGGTGTCGCGCCCCCCTTTTTTCCTCGCATGGGTCAGGTGCGGAGAGATCGGGTTTATGACATTTTGGACAACTCCTTAAAGGAAGAGGTTTAAGGAAGAGTCTCCACCTAATAATTTTGTGGTGCGTTAGGGCACCTAGAGTAGATAACTCATGAACTAGTTTGCATTACAAGAGATTGGGTAAGGACTTGAAGTTATCCTAAGGGAAGGTGTTAGGCACCCCTCAAGATCCACAACTGTGGGTCGCAGCCAAGAAGTTTTGTGAATTTGGACGGTAAACAAATAGCAAGTAAGGTTCATATAAGAGGGGATTTCAAACAAGTATGAAAATCTTTAAAGTGTTTTTGGGAAAACATCAGGGTAAAAACATTTGAAAAGAATTGTCTTAGGTCTAAAGTAATACGGATCACACCAATGCAATACCGGGTAATCACTCGTCAAAAAGGGGCTACACGTGGTATTAGCGCACTAGTCATTATATCCGTATTCCACCCTTCCCACCCCGTAGAGGTTAGAAGCGCGTGCTAGTCACCAAAGCTTATTGTGTGCTATTACCCGTCCCATTCTATAAATCACAGAGGGTGTTTAGGATTACTAATCCTACAAGGTGGGTACTAGGCTGACCCTTAAGTTTTAAAGGATAAACTCTAGGCGACAAGTAGAAAACAGTTAGGACTTGCACATAAAGGGTTCACATAGGCAGTTAGGGGCTCATATATCCCTCCACAAATAAACACATAAATAGCACGTCTCAAACACAATAAGGGTCTCAAGGTCAGAAGTTAAAACAGGAGATTTGTGTGTTAAAACAGCGGGTTTCAACGAGCTTTTAGCAAATGGAATATTTTGAAAAATAACTCAGTAATAATGCAGGAATAAAACAGAGTAGTTTGAAGATAGAACATGACTAAAAATAAGCAGAGAGATTCACAGAAAGGAGTGACTGATTTTGGAAATCTAGTAGTTCAAAAACATAGCAAGAGTTGGCAGGTTAAATGAATTTTAGTAAAAAGTGAATGAATAATTTTAGAAACCAGTAATTTTGAAAGCAAAGCAGGGACTTTAAATAACAGAGTGATTTGTATGTATTTCGAAAAAAAAGGGTGAATGGTTTTTAAAATTGAGCAATTTATAGGCAAAGCATGAGTTGAGGATGGTAACAAACAGCAAAGTCTTAAGGATTTCAGAAAAGGACTGATTGGTTTTAAAGACCACCTTTTAATACAGGCAAGACATAAGACAACAGATTTTGGTAAGTATTAGGCCTAAGGTTTGCCTAGGCTTCCGTATATATACTGATTATGCATACATTGATTATGGGTCATGAAGCATGATTTCTAGATGCAAATGCAGAAGCAGCAATATCACAACATATTTTATTATAATTATTAGCTACGAGCAGGATTTCTAAAATAAACATGAGAATAGCAGAAGGTGAGGCAGAATTACAGTTATCACATAATTACGAAATAGTTGTCACATAATAGCATAAATTAATAGGATCAGGACTGCATAATATTCAAGTAACAGGAGAGGCAGATTTACAGCATATAGAGTTAAACAGAAGGTGAGAACAAGTAACCACAATCAAGTCAAGGGAAGAAATATCAACCTGTGAACACATAAGCATGTTGGAGACATATCAGACTCAAGGGAAAGGAAAAATAGTAAAGAGGGAGGGGGCATGCTAATTACATAATTACAGAGAACCATATGGAAAACAAGATACATATTCGGACTTGACAAAAGGGGAAGACATGACAGGGGTTAAGCTAGTTACATGGTAGACAGTAGAACCATAGGATAAAACACATAAGAAACAGCAAGTAAATAAACAAGTATTGGAGCATATTGTGTATAGGTGCTATAAAACTAAATCAGAAAACATACCAGTCAGAGAATAGAGAACAACAAAGTGTAAGAGATAGCACAACAACAGTAGTATGTAGAGCAAAGAGAGCAGCAGAGAACAATAGTGTGCGAGCAGTATGCAGAAGCACAAGAGCAGTTGGGATTACGCAGTGTTGGCTTTCAGCCGACTGAGTAGTCAATAATAGATGCAAAGAGCAAGAAGAGGTATGAAAGCACAAAAAAATTTTGAACGATGTATATGTGTTTGTCCTCTCAAAATCAGTCTCTCTCTGTGTGTGTAAGGAGAGAAGGCAATGTATATATAGAGTCGAAAACCAAGTAATAACATAGGCAAAAAGTAGTAAATTAGCATAATTATAGGAATAATTGTTCAGACAGAATCAATCATATTCAATCAAGGACCTGGGCTCCCTTTAATTAGGGAGTGAAGCTCAAACGATGCAAATCATGGCCAAATAAGGAAAATGAATCAGATTAAGACTGATTATGTTACTACAAGACAGGGGAATCACGTAGTATATAATAAAAGCCAGATACATAGTATTAATTAAGGAGAATTGAACTAACAATTATTTATAAAGTAAAACAGAGTATTAGTTTTGAAAAATTGATTGAAAGAATCTCGAATGTAATCCTAATTGCAGGGAATCACATGTAATTAAGGAAAGTATCACATAAGTAAGGAAACCATTAAAAAGTTGGTACAAAATTAAAAAGGAAATACACGAAATCATCTATTCAAGGAAAACATCACAGGTCTGGGAGATTTTACACAAAATCTGTATAAATCATTAGGTGAATAATCAATAAGGCCAATGGTCAGGTTTATTAAACATTTAAACAGCAGCCATTGGTCGACACAGAGAAACCTTAAGCAATATTCATAGAACAATAGATTATTAAAAGTCATATCAACGAATTAAAGCAAGAGTCACAGAGAACACACAGACGGACTTGTAAGAGAAGAACACACATAGTCAAGTAATGAAGGCTAACCTAGAAAATTAGGGTTTTAACATAATAGTTCAGACAGCAAAAAAACCATGAGATACTCGTTCAATCACAGTAGTGATGGCTAGAAATCAAAGAAGAATTCTTTTGAAAAAGGGGCTAAGAAACCCTAGTTTTTTAAGTTGTTAAAAACGAAATTTTCCAGAGAAAAATATAGAGAAAGCTTCATATTATTGTAGATATAGAATGGATCTTAAAATAAAAACTAAAATATAGAGTGTTAGGGTTTCGTGGAACCCAGAGAAAATGGAACACCTCATAGATGGCACCGATTAAGGCTGGAGAAACTGCAATTCTTACTCAAACGGCCAGGGAAAGGCGGGAAAGTGGTGAGAGGCCCAAGGGAGGTGACTGAACAGCTCCAAGTTCGTTTGAAGGCCTCAGGGTAACACTGAGCCGGTGAGAGACAAGTAGATGGCCAGGAGGTGGTCAAGAACCAAGTTTCCAGTGAGAATCCACCGGAGAAGACGACCAGAAACCATCGGAGAAGATGAAGTCCAAGAGACTTCTAGAGAGTCATAGAGAGAGATAGAGAGATAGAGAGAGGAACTGTCTCAAATGAATGAGACGGAAGGGGGGGTTAGATTAGAATTTTATATTAGGAAGGTAATATCTGGACTGTTGATCAAATGTGATCAACGGCTCAGATTGGCTTAGGATTGGGTCGGGTATTTGATGGGTTTGGGCTTGGCAATTGGGCTGGTTACATGGGTTGGGTATTGGGTTAATAAAATCAGGTGGGGTTGGGTTGAAATGTTGCTAGGATTTAAATAGAATGTGGCTAGTTGTTAAATACCCATAAAAATAGATAATTAATTAAAAAAGCTAATAATTTTATAAAAATGAAATTAAGTTTAAATAGGTAAAATTACAGTAATTAACTATTATTAAGTGCAAAAGATGCATAAGTTTCGCATAAAATAATGTAAAATATTCAATTGGGCTAGAATTGTGAAATTATTGTAATTGAAATTAAACAAGACCCAATTGGCTAATTTGTGAAATAATTGAGTTTCACTAGATTAAAAAAATTTATTATAAAGAATATGATGAGTAGGGATATTTTTTTTAAATTATTTCTAGCATAACTTATGAATTATTTAAATATGAAATATTAAAATAAATAGGAAAATAATTTAATAAAAATAGGGAAAAATAGGGAAAAACACTCATTATTACAAAGAGTAAGTTTGAGGGCTTATATGCAAGTTTGAAAATGATTTGAGGAAATATTGGGTATCAACAATTGCCCCTCTTTACCCGAGAAGGATGAAAGAGTTGTCGGGTAAAGATATGATGGACAATTTTGACCAAGAGGAAACCGTGGGGGAGAAATAGGATGCACCCTGGCTTCTGAGTTGCCTACATATCCCTGGTTTTATAGGAATCAGGTCGTATGTAGTTCCGGAATCATCGGCGAAATATACCGGTGATGTTTCACAAGAACGGACGCAAGGTTCGGGGTAAGGTAAAGTAGGAAGGTCTTACGGGGTTGTATCGGAGAACTGGAGCGGTCCGCTCCTGCCTGGCTGGACATCCCGGCCAGACTATCTACAAATAAATAAAAAACGTATATCATGCATAATATAAACATGATGCAAGTTCCTGTTAGACTATGAATGCTATCTTTGGACAATTAAGGATGATATCCTTAGACCATGATGTCCTGGGCCATGAATCGCTTGGTGCGGGATTCGCAGGCTATGAAATGATGTTCACGGGCCATGAGGATGGTGCCTCCGAACCATGGTGCCTTTGAATAAAGATATGAAAGTTGAATAAAAGAGATCCTCCAGACCATGAAATGATGCGCTCGGGCCATGAAGATGGTGCCTCCGAACGATGATGCCTTTGGACAAATTAGCGATATTCCAGCCCATGAAGAATGCAGTAGTATCATGCTAATAAGATAGAGTTTGGTCTTGCGATTTGCGTAAGAAAAGAGGGGCAGAGCTTAGCCCGGGAGAAGCATAAATAAGTAACGTCACGAAAGGTGGTTGCTTAGAAGAGGTAGATATGAGCTTTATGCAATGAAGTAAAATGCAGGGGAGGTAGCGTGGAACCTTGGAAGGCAGAATTGTAGCCTTATGCAATGCGGGAAATAAAATGCAGGGCAGGTAGCGTAGAACCTCGGAAGGCAGAATGGTAGCCTTATGGAATGCAGGAAATAAAATGAAGGGGGGAGATAGCGTTTAGTCTTGAAATGTAGAATAGTAGCCTTATGCAATGCAGGAAATAAAATGCAGGGGAGGTAGCGTAGATCCTCGGAAGGCAGAATGGTAGCCTTATGCAACACAGGAAATAAAATGCAGAGGAGGTAGCGTAGAACCTCGAAAGGCAGAATGGTAGCCTTATGAAATGCAGGAAATAAAATGCAGGGGGGAGACAACGTTTAGTCTCGAAAGGCAGAATAATAGCCTTATGTAGTGGGGGGGGGGAATGATAGTTCGAGTTCTTAGCTGATGATAAACTGCGGTGATACGATTGTGGTGAATAAGCGTTATTTGTGATGATAGTAAGCGTCGGCATATGCGACGATTTTGAGAGCGTGTCCTTAAGAAATATGCATCTTGCGAAGATAGTAATGTGTTCTGGGATTTTTGCGACTTGGTGACTGCATCTAAAGAAAAATTGTATGTTCTGTAAAGGGGAAGGTTGGTTCGCATCCCCACTGGCTTGGCTCGGCCTGTCTACTTGACAACGAGGACTTTGTTGTTCATATCACAGGTGTACCGTTGCTAAACAAGCTATTTTTTGAGAAAGCAAATATGCATGGTTTTATAAAAATATAACATATAATTTAAAGTAATTTCTTTGGATGAACCGATGACCACGGCGCGGTTCAAGGCATTGCAACCTCTCTTGATATGGAATTTTGAGGGTCCTCCTAAAAATCCTGCCTCATTTTGATGGGTCAATGCTTCTGGTTGTTGCTTGTGAGGTGCTCGGCTGCATTTGCTTCAGAATTTTGAGGTCCCTCCTCAAAATTCTGCCCAGTTTCCATTCGTGGGGGAAATGAAATTTTTATTTAAATGTGACCGAACCCATAGGGCTGCCTACATATCCCCTCTTAAAGAAGAATCAGGTCAGGCGTAGTTCAATTTACAACATTTGATAAAAGCATGAAATTTACACATAGTAGCGCCTGACTGCATCTGAGCTGATTGGCTTTGGCCAGATTTCTCCATCCATTTCTGCAACTATGAGTGCTCCTCTTGTCAGCGCTCGGTGAACCATATACGGGCCTTACCAATTGGGAGAGAATTTCCCTTTTGCTTCATCTTGGTGAGGAAGAACTTATTTAACACCAGTTGCCCCGGTGTGAACAGTCTCGGCTTGACTTTCTTGTTGAAGGCTCTGGTCATTCTGTTTTGATATAGTTGACCATGACAAACTGCGTTCATTCTTTTTCCGTCAATGAGGGCCAATTGCTTATAACGGCTTCTTGTATGATTCTCATGGATGGAATTTCGACCTCATCAGGAATAACAACTTCTGTACCATAAACCAACATGTGAGGAGTTGCCCCAGTTGATGTGCGGACTGTGGTGCGGTATCCCAGTAAGGCGAATGAAAGCTTCTCATGCCATTGCTTGTGCTTCTCTATCATCTTTCTCGATATCTTCTCGATATTCTTGTTGGCATCCTCAATGGCTCCATTCATCTGAGGTTTGTATGCTGTAGAATTCTTTTGTTTGACCTTGAAGGTTTCCCACATGGTTCTCATCAGGTCACTGTTGAGGTTGGAACCATTGTCAGTAATGATTCATTCTGGAACTCCGAATCGAACAAAATATGCCGCAGACAATTTCGCCACGACTTTCTTAGTAACTGATTTGTAAGAGGCTGCTTCGACCCATTTGGTAAAGTAATCAATGGCAACCAGAATAAACGTGTGTCTGTTGGAGGCTGCAGGCTCGATTGGTCCAATAACATCCATGCTCCAGGTGGCGAACGGCCATGGTGAACTTGTTGCATTAAGCTCACTTGGAGGTACCTTTCTCATATCCCCATGTATCTGACAACGGTGGCATTTCCTGACATACTGGATGCAATCTGTTCCCATGGTCATCCATAAATAAATGACCCGAAGTATCTTCTTTGCTAGAACGAACCCGTTCATATGAGGACTGCATGTACCAACATGTATCTCCTCCAACAATTTTGTTTCTTGTTTTGCTTCGACACATCTTAGTAAACCCAAATCAGGAGTCCTCCTATACAGGATCCCTCTGCTGTGAAAGAAATTGTTTGACAACCTTCGAAGTGTGCGTTTCCAAGTAGCGTTTGCAAGTTTTGGATATCCTCCCTTTGCGAAGTACTCCTCGATATAATGAAACCAAGGCTTTCCGTCTGCTTATTCTTCAACATGGGCGCAGTAGGCTAGCTAATTGTGGATCCCCACTGGGATGGGATCGATGAAATTCTGGTCTGGATACTGGATCATAGATGACAAGGCAGCCAATGCATCAGCGAACTCATTCTGGATTATAGGGACGTGCCGGAACTCTATCTTTGTGAACCTATTTCTCAACTCCTGTACACAATGTAGATATGGCAGTATCTTGGAATTCTTGGTAACCCATTCTCTTTGTACTTGGTGTATCAATATGTCTGAATCATCAATCACTAATAACTCCTGAACGTTCAGCCATGTTGTTGGTGCAGGGGAACCTGAGTTTGGTGGATACTGGATAGTGCTGACCGGTTTCTCATATTAAGAGTGCCCCAATACCTACACCTTTGAAGTTTGTGGTCCCGTCAAAGAACATCCTCCAACAATCGTAGGATTCTTCAATGTCCTCTCCCACGAATGACACTTCTTCATCGTGAAAATACGTTTTTAATGGTTCGTATTTCCCTTCCATGGGATTTTCAGCGAGATGATATGCTAATGCTTGTCCATTGACTGCCTTTTGAGTCACGTAAATAATGTCGAACTCACTTAACAGGATTTGCCATTTGGCCAGTTTGCCAGTGGGCATGGGCTTCTGAAAGATGTATTTCAACGGATCCATCCTTGATATGAGGTACGTTGTGTATCCATAGAAATAGTGCCTCAACTTTTGTACGAACCAAGTCAGAGCACAACAAGTGCATTCCAATAAAAAGTATTGGGCTTCCTATGGAGTGAATTTCTAGATAAGATAGTAAATGGCATGCTCTTTCTTTCCTGTTTCGTCATGTTTCCCAAGAACGCAATCGAAAGCTCCATCCAACACAGCAAGGTAAAGTAACAGAGGTCTACCTTGCTCGGGTGGTACCAGGAATAGTGGTGTTGAGCGGTACTTCTTGATTCTGTCGAAGGCTTTTTGACAATCCTCGGTCGACTTGGTTGCAACATCCTTTTTCAGCATCTTGAAAATTGGTTCACAAATGACAGTAGACTGGGCTATGAACCGGTTGATGTAATTGAGCCTCCCCAGGAAACTCATAACATCCTTCTTGTTCTTTGGTGGCAGCAATTCTTGGATGTCTTTGACCTTTGATGGATCCAGTTCTATTCCTCCACGACTGATAATGAACCCCAGCAACTTGCCAGCAGGAACCCCGAATGCACACTGTTCAGGGTTATGTTTCAAATTGTACTTCCTTAACCTGTTGAAGAACTTCCTCAGATCTTCCAAATGGTCAGTGGCTTTCCTTGATTTGATGATGATGTCATCCACATATACCTCGATCTCCTTGTGAATCATATTGTGGAATATAGTAGTCATGGCCCTCATGTAGGTGGCCCCTGCATTCTTCACACCTAACGGCAACATCTTGTAACAATACACTCCCCACGCCATAATGAACATTGTTTCTCATCATCTTCCTCGTCCATCAATTAGGATATGTATATTTGGCAAGGGGAAGTCATCCTTCGATCTGGCCCAGTTGAGATCCTGGTAGTCGTCACAGACTCTAACCTTCCCATCTTTATTTGGTACATGCACGATGTTGGCTAAGCATGTAGGGTATTCAACCACCCGGAGAACCCTGGCGTTGATCTGCTTGGTGACCTCTTCTTTGATTTTCAAGCTCCTGTCCGGTTTGAATTTCCTGAGATTTTGCTTCACCGGTAGGCATGTCGGCTTTGTTGGGAGCTTGTGGGCCACAATAGATGTACTGAGGCCAGTCATGTCATCTTACGACCAGGCGAATATGTCCTTATATTCTCTAAAAAACTCTGTATATTCCTCATTTTCTAATGGTGACAGATGAACGCTGATGCGTGTTTCTTTGACGTTCTCTATGGTTCCCAGGTTGACAACCTCAGTCTCGTCCAAGTTAGACTAAGGTCTATTCTTAAAGTTCTCGACCTCTTTCACAATATCCTCAGGTATATCATCCTCGTCTGAATAGGAATCCCTTTGTTGCGTTGCCTGATCACGCTCAACTATGTGTTGTAGAAGACTAAGCGGGCGTTGCAAATATAATCCTGGGGTATTATGCCCAGAGTCGATCCCACGGGGAATTGACGTATCAAGCAAACTGTTAAAATACTACTCAGTTGTCACCCGATGTTATTTAAACTACTAATACTAAATATTAAAACTAAAGTTTAACTACGCTAATGTATAAACAATTGTAATAAAAATCTAAGGTTATGGTTTCCCCCGCTGGTGAACTTACTTCTCGGATACTTCGTATAGCTTGATTAGTTATCTCTATCAATCATGAACACTCTATCTACCATAAATCTCTCTCAAGTAATTATGATAATTTACTAGACGCACTCTCTCAAGTTACGCTAGCTAGATTGCATTACAGTTCACTTAGATTGCACCCGAAGTATCGTTATCTCTAATCCAACCTCTAAACCCTCGGTTATGACTTTCGTCTATACTCTGGGAGTGGTGTTGTTCAAACAATTACCTAAATATGCACTCTCTCTCAAGTAGATACATAATAAATAGGNGCATAATTAAACTACAAAGTAAAGAAGAAAATATGTACAAATTGATGTTTTGCCTTTGATCCACTCTAATCTCGAATCTCTTGTGAATCTCCCCTTCTAGTTGTGTTTTAGGAGTCTATTTATAGGTTTAGGGTGAACCCTAACCGTGCAGGAGACTTCTATTTCAATTGGGAAACACTTAAACCCGTCAAAACTCGATTTTTTTGCCGAACTGGGACCTGNAAACACTTAAACCCGTCAAAACTCGGTTTCTGGCCGACTGGGGACCCTGGCGTTTGGACCAAAACGCCTGGCTAACGCCAGGCTAGGGCTGGCGTTTCAGCCCAAACGCCTAGGTAACGCCAGGGTAGGGCTACCGTTTCAGCCCTAACGCCAGGTAGGGTCAGGGTGTTTGGCGCTGTCGCCCGGCTATCGCCCGGGTGTCTCCTTTCGTGTATTTTTCGACGTATTTGCATCTTTTTAGCTCCGTTTCCATCTCCACTTCACCTACACATGAAATAAACTCCATTAAGCACATAACAAGTGTATTTTTATCATTAATGCGCATAAAATGTAAGGTATATCACATGTTAAACTATGCAATTTAGTCTCGCATCATTGCCTCGTTGCATGTCACAGTCGTCGGTTCATCAAGATAAGTAATAGTAATGCTGTGTAAATAATTAATGGGGAGCAAAAAAGTAGCAAGTAAATATAAGATTTATAGAGAAACATCAAATGCTTTGATAAATTGAATACTCATTTGAACATAGGAGCTCTTTCTTGAAGAAATTAAAAATGCAAAAAGGAAGAAAAAAATATTTTTTTAAANCAAGAATGACACAACAATCCATGTCCTCATCGTCCAAAAATAAATCCCTTATTGCCGCTAATGCTTCCTCTTGGTCCATACTGTAGATGATATCAGCTTGCTAGAAGGTTTGTTCTAAGTGAGGTATTGTCTACTCCAATGAGTAGTAGGGATTGCGCCATTGTGGCGACCAGTCTTTGAATTCCTTCCAAGTGTACTCATACGCTAGCCTAAAAGAGGTACCGTGCTTCTTGAGTGTTATTGGTTTCGTTATTCCCTGGAGATTTTTACCGAGCCCTTTGCCTGGCTCGTATCCTTTCCAGTGCAAGATTCTCTCGATCTTACTGTCCCACCATTTGTCCTTATCCATGGCATTAACTTGTTCAATGTTGTGGTAGATTTCTCCACCCAAAGTCCTTCTCCCCTTAGCGACTGAATAAGTCTGGCGACCGTACATATGGTTTCTACCGTCGCCATGAATTACTACCTCTTGATGATTCCACTCAAACTTCAACGCTTGATGTAGGGTTGATTCCACGGCCCCAGCAACGTTTATCCAAGGTCGCCCTAACAGCAAGTTGTAGGATGCGGGCACGTCTATCACTTGGAAGTCTACATCGAACCAGGTTGGTCCCATCTGTAAGCACAAGGTGATTTCTCCCATAGTGGATCTCTGCGAACCATCGAAGGCCTTTACATTGATCTCTCCTTCTTTTATATCATGTAGCATTTTGCCCAATTTCTTGAGTGTGATAAACAGACAAATATTGAGGCTGGAACCCCCATAAATTACGATCCTTGTAATGAAGTGGTCCTCACATTGCACAGTGATATGCAGTGCTCTATTAAGCCCTAACCCTTCGGGCGGCAAATCGTCTTCATGGAAAGTAATCTTGTGGCTTTCCAGAACCTGGCCCACCATGTTTTCCATCTCCCCGCTGGTGATATTGTCTGGTACGTATGCCTCACTCAACACACTCAGTAAGGCGCTCCTGTGCATTTCAGAATTCTGTAATAGAGAGAGGATAGATATCTGAGCTGGTGTCTTGTTCAACTGGTTGAGGATTGAGTACTCCTTGGCTTGGATCTTTCTCCAATGATTGTCTGAACTTGTCTCAATGGTGGGAGGACGATTGGCAGCCTGCTTGCTAGATTTAGCCAAATTTTCAGGGGTATAAACACTGTCAGTTATGGTCATACCCTGTGCAGTAATGGCTTCCTCAGACCTACTTTTACACTTTCTCCTTGCTTCAGTTGTGTAGTCCCATGGGATGGCGTTTGAGTAAAAAGGTGGCGTTGTTGACATTGCCACTGGAATAGGTGTGGTCATCCTCATTCCCACCGGAATATATGTTATAGGCGGCCGTACTTCTACTTCGAGTGGACGTACAAACTCAACTTCAATCGGCACTGGGGCCTTTTACTTTATGGGCGGTCTCGATTCAAACTTGAGTGCAATGGACATGTTTACCTCAGCATCCCCGGATGGCGTGTCCCTTCATGCCGGAGTGTCCCTTCATGCCAGAGTGGTAAGCACATGATTTGCTTGGATTGATCCATTGAGAAGGGTTCTCAGGGGTGGCAGCAGGAATTGGTGTGACGTAACCGGTGACTTTGAGTCTTTCATATAGTTGATCAATGGGCTCGGCTATGGAAGTATACTGTTTTGGAGGGCGACGGTCGAAGTTAGGGCGAGTCTTGGGAAGTTTTGGCGAGTAGGTGGTAATTGGTAGTGAGAAGGTTGATAATTGTAGGCGTTGTAAACAGGAGCTGGTTGGGAGTATCTAGGCGAGGTAGGCTGATATATGGGTGGTGGAGCTTGATATGTGGGTGAGGGTGCTTGCTATTGAGGTGAAGGTGCTTGGTAACTTGGAGCTAGTCTGTATGTGGATGAGGGTTTTGGATATACTTGGTATTTGGGCGGGGACTTGGTGTTGTGCAACTATCACAGCTCCCATATCCTTCTTTCTGGACGCACCACCAGACTGTAGAGCTTTAGTAGTAGCCTGTAAAGCTTCAAAGTTGGTAACCATACCGTTTTTGATGTGTTCTTCGATTCGCTCTCCCAATTTGATGATGTCAGATAACTTGTGACCTTCGACCATCATCAGTCGCTTGTAATATGAGGATCCTGAGCTCGTACAAAGAATTTCTTCATTTGTTCCTCCTCTATGGCTGGCCTAACCTTGGCAGATTCGGACCTCTAACGAGTAGCATACTTGCAAAAAGTCTCAGCTGGCTTCTTTAAATTCTGTATGTAGAACACATCCTGAGCATTCTCCGTGTTGAACCTGAATCGATCCATGAAGTTTGTTTCCATGCTTACCCATTTAGTCCATTTCTTTGGATCCTAGACAATGCACCAGGACAGTGCATCTCCTTTCAAACTCCTCATGAAGAGTTTCATGCGGATTCTTTCATCTTTTCCCATGCCAACAAATTTGTCGCAGTAAGTTCTCAAATGGACTCTTCGATCACCAGTACCATCGAGCATCTCGAACTTAGGAGGTTTGTACCCCTCGGGCAGTCCGACATAAGGCTGTATGCAAAGATCTTCATAGTTCAGCCCCTCAATCCCTCTAACTCCTTGGATGCCCTGAACTCGATTGGTCAACTTATTGAGTTCCTCGACCAAATTCTATATGAGCCTAATCTTCTCGTCAGACTCAGGGGTATGTTGTGTGGAATGAGCCACGATTTCCACATAAATGGGATTATTGTAGGCCTGGAAGTGGTCTTTTGTCTGATACTGGAGAGGTAGAGTGTTATGGTGACAGACATTGCATTGTGCTGGCGGGACTTGGTCTTTGGGGTGATTCAGTTGTTTAGGGATATTTTGTGGTAATGTGGGGTTTGGATCATTTGGGAACTGGACATCCGGAACATTGAGGGAAAATGATAGGTCAGCCAAATTCTTAACATGGTCAAGTTCCTCTTGGAACTTCAGCAACTTCTTCTCTAGTGGAGACATACCCTCTTGCAGAACCTGAATACCCCGACCATCCACGATCTCAACCTGTTCATCCCTATTGTCTTTTCTGACGCCGCTTGCCTCTTCCATATTAGTTTTACCCTTTATTTTTCCTTTGGGAGGACTAGGAGGAGGGCCCTTTGATCTTGTGCGGTAGGCGGATGATGCAAGAATGCACGAACCAACCTTTGGGGAGGGGAATAATAAATAAAGAAAAAAAAATGAAAAAAGTAATGAAGTTAGTGAGTATCATAAAAAAATATATTGCAGTATTTAAACACATAAGGCGGAAATGTAAAGCGTGTCCTAAGTTTGGGACCTCTTTGTGCACGAGGTAGGCCCAGGGACAATTGATTTGGAGAATTTAAGATGCTAAACGCCTCATTTTATTGATAATAAAATAGACAAATCCAACACGACTCTAAGATTGCGAAAAATATAAAATGTCACTAATGGCCATGGGCCTTATTACATCAGAAGGCAAAGTAAAGACAATCCCATCTACTTGGTCCCAGAAGGACCTTCCCCAGACTCGACATCTCAGCTCGCCTTGATTAGCGTCCCCACCTCGCGGAGTGCCATCAGCCAGTAGGTCTTGCCTAGAATTCCTCCTCCGGCTCCCTCGGTCTTCTGACAGGTCTCGATCCTCCTAATGAACTTCTCCTCTAAGTCAACTATGCCTCGCTCCAAGTGTGCTAGCCTCTAGATGGAGGTGATGGTCATGTCTTTCCATTCCTCTATCAGCTTTTTGTTGGCCTCGTGTATTTTGTGATGATCTTCTTCACAATCACAGAGCCTCTTGCGCAACTGGTTGTGTCTAGTCATTGCCTCGGCCTTCTCATCTATGACCCTGTGCCCTTGAGAAAACCCTGGCTCGATACATCCACCACAGTTATCTTCCAACCATCCCAGATAATAAGGAGAGTAACCGGCATGATACCTGTCAGGTTCAATAGTTTCCTTTCCTAATCGGATCTTGTAGTGCCACAAATGCTAAGCTTGACACTTATGAGGGATGCCGTCATTTTGCAAATCTGCCCTGAGATGACTCATCTTCTTGACCCTTGGCACAACTTGCTTCCTTCCTTCCTGCCTCATGACTCGGATCGGGACATAAGGATATGTCCCTATGTGACCAATCAATATCAGAAATGTGGTGTCTCAAGTTCGGATGACGAACTCGTCGGTTGGGAACCACTCGAACATCAATTAAATCTTATCCTTGGTCAAGTTTCCTACCAACTCGGCGCATCCATTGGGGTTTTCTGGCTGAGCAAACATGTCGGGGATGTAATTCATACGCTTTGGATGATGGAAAGCAATATGATCATCCCAAATTCTCCTATAGATGTCCTGATGGTAGTCGCCCTTTTGCAAATGCTCAGTGAGCCACAGTTGGAGTAACAGATTGCAATCCTCGAAATGTTTTGTCCCTCGTTGACAGTTTTCCAAGGCTCGGTACATGTCAGAAATGATCATTGGCACGATACTGAAGTCCTTCCCGTCGATCCCTTCTATCAGAGTCTTGGTAACCATAGCCAACTTGGTGTGGATGTCCAAAAGAGAGGGCAGGTTGCCCAAGTGTTTTCTGACGACTGTTTTGTCACTGGAGTGAAGATCCTCCCACTAGTTTAGTAGTTTGGGGTGGATATTGGTGACCATGCCCAATCTGGGGACCTCGTGCCTCATTTTTGCAAAACAAATAGGTTAGGCTTTTACCCCCACCAAACTCGACTATTTAACATCAATAATTAGCATGGGAATTTAAGTCTCCAAATAAATGCACAGAATGTGAAGGCGTCTGTTTCGGTTCCAGGGAAACCCAATGGACTTTGGACAAGGATATCTTAAAGGCTGTTGTGCGGACAACACGTTAGCCTGGCTAGGTTTGACCATGATGCAAGCAATATACAATAGAGTAAGGTTTCTACAGGGTTTTAGATGGGTACCCTTGGGCGGACAACTCAAGGGGGAAGGCACAGAACTATCGACTGCACCGCTGATCGACTAGTTTTACCGCAAATACGCCTTTTCGAATTTAGGGGTAGTAATATTGGAATACCGCAACCACTCATTTTAAGCGTTGCTATAGGATTTTTATTTGGCACGAGTGTAATATGAATGCGGAACATGATATGCAATAAATAACATTTAAACAAATAGGCATGTTTTTTCACATTAAGGAAAGCGATAAAGAAAGGAAATACGACAGTTATAATTGAAAGCAGTTACAAAGAAAACTTGAAGATACGTCAGTTTTGTGCAGGCGAAATAAATACTTGCAAAATTAAACAATTAACAGCATATAACGGGAATAGGAAAGGGTATAAACATTTAAACAGAAATTGAAAGGTCCAAATTCCAAGACAACCTGTAATGGTGTAAGCCTAGGGAATAGCCCCAGTGGAGTCGCCATGCTGTCGCGCCCCCCTTTTTCCACGCACGGGTCAGGTGCTAAGAGATCGGGTTTATGACATTCTAGACAACTCTTTAAAGGAAGAGGTTTAAGGAAGAGTCGCCACCTAACGATTTTGTGGTGCGTCAGGACACCTAGAGCAGATAACTCATAAACTAGTTTGCATTACCAGAGATTGGGTAAGGGCGTGAAGTTATCCTAAGGGGAAGGTGTTAGGCACTCCTCAAGATCCACAACTGTGGGTCCCAACCAAGAACTTTTGTGAATTTGTACGGTAGACAAATGGCAAGTAAGGTTCATATAAGAGGGGATTTATAACAAGTATGAAAATCTTTAAAGGGTTTTTGGGAAAACATCAGGGTAAAAACATTTGAAAAGAATTGTCCTAGGTCTAAAGTAATACGGATCACATCAATGCAATACCCGGTAATCACTAATCGCAGAGGGGTTACACGTGGTATTAGCGCACCGGTCATCATATCCGTATTCTACCCTTCCCACCCTGTCAGGTTAGAAGTGTGTGCTGGTCACGAAAGCTTATTGCGTGCTATTACCCGTCCCATTCTATAAGTCCTGGAGGGTGTTTAGGATTACTAATCTTACAAGGTACTAGGCTGAACCCTTATGTTTTAAAGGATAAACTCTTGGCGACAAGTAGAAAACAGTTAGGACTTGCACATAAAGGGTTCACATAGGCAGTTAGGGGATCATATATCCCTCCACGAATAAACACATAAATAGCACGTCTCATACACAATAAGGGTCTCAAGGTCAGAACTTAAAACAGGAGATTTGTATGTTAAAACAGCGGGTATCAACGAACTTTTAGCAAAGGGAATATTTTGAAAAATAAATCAGTAATAAAGCATGAATAAAACAGAGTAGTTTGAAGACATAACAGGATTAAAAATAAACAGAGAGATTTGCAGAAAGGAGTGACTGATTTTTGAAATCTAGTAGTTCAAAACAGAGCAGGAGTCAGCAGTTTAAATGAATTTTAGTAAAAAGTGAATGAGTAATTTCAGAAACCAGTAATTTTGAAAGAAAAGCAGGGACTTTTAAATAATAGAGTGATTTGTATGTATTTCGAAAAAAAAGGGTGAATGGTTTTTAAAATTCAACAATTTATCGGCAAAGAATGAGTTGAGGATGGTAACAAACAACAAAGTCTTAAGGATTTCAGAAAAGAACTGGTTGCTTTTAAAGACCACCTTTTAATACAGGCAAGACATAAAACATTTGATTTTGGTAAGTATTAGGCCTAAGGTTTGCCCAGGCGTTTGTATATATAAGGATTATGCATACATTGATTATGGGTCCTGAAGCATGATTTCTAGATGCAAATGCAGAAGCAGCAATATCACATCATATTTTATTATAGTTATTAGCTTTTAGCAGGAATTTTAAAATAAACATGAGAATAGCAGAGATGCTGAAGTAAACAACCTAAACATGGTTTCTAATGCATGGTATGTATGAGCTAAGCATGATACTATTGCACACATAGGTAAATAAATCCTATAATCATGATTTCAACCCATAACTATCTAAGCATGCATAATCCCCTCCCATAATTACTATCTAGCCCCAAATATTTCTTTACATATTATTACGAACCAGGGATAATAGATTACGCGACTGAATAAAGGCAAATCAAGAAGTTATACTACAGAGAGCCTAACGGTAGGCCCAAAGTACCAGATCCCTCTGCCATATGCCATGACCTCTCAACCCAAGTGTGTCATGGCACAACAACAACAGTATGCAGAGCAAAGAGAGCAGCAGAGAACAATAGTGTGCAAGCAGTATGCAGAAGCACAAGAGCAGTGGGGATTACTCAGTCTTGGCTTTCAACCGACTTAGTAGTCAATAATAGATGAAAAGAGAAAGAAGAGGTATGAAAGCACATAAAAATTCAGAGCAATGTATGTGTGTTTGTGCTCTCAAAATTAGTGTGTGTGTGTGTGTAAGGACAAAAGGTAGTGTATATATAGAGTCAAAAACCAAGTAATAACATAGGCAAATAGTAGCAACTTAGCATAATTACAGGAATAATTGTTCAGTCAGAATCAATCATAGTCAATCAAGGACCTGGACTCCCTTTAATTAGGGAGTGAAGCTCAAACGATGCAAATCATGCCCAAATAAGGAAAATGAATCAGATTAAGACTGATTCTGTTACTACATGACATGGGAATAACATAGTATATAATAAAAGCCAAATACATGTATTAATTAAGAAAAAATTAACTAACAGTTATTTATAAAGTAAAGCAGAGTATTAGTTTTGAAAAATTGATTGAACGAATCTCGGATGTAATCACAATTGCAGGGAATCCCATGTAATTAAGGAAAAAATCACATAAGTAAGGAAACATTTCAAAAGTTGGTACAAAATTACAAAGGAAATACACGAAATCATCTATTCAAGGAAAACATCGCAGGTCTGGGAGATTTTACACAAAATCTGCATAAATCAGTAGGTGAATAATTAATAGGCCAACGGTCAGACTTATTAAACGTTTAAACAATAGTCATTTATCGACACAGAGAAACCTTAATCAATATTCATAGAACAACGGATAATTAAAAGTCATATCAATGAATTAATGCAAGAGTCGCAGAGAACACACATACGCTCTTGTAAGAGAAGAACACACAGTCAAGTAATGAAGGCTAACCTAGAAAATTAGGGTTTTAGCATAATAGTTCAGACAACAAGAAAATCATGACATACTCGTTCAAACACAGTAGAGATGGCTAAGAATAAAAGAAGAATTGTTTTTAAAACAGGTTTAAGAAACCCTAGTTTTTGAAGTTGTTAAAAATAAACTTTTCCAGAGAAAAATATAGAGAAGCTTCATAATATTATAAATAATGAACGGATCTTAAAAGAAACGGCAACTCTTACTCAAACGGCCGGGGAAAGGCCGGAAAGTGGAAAGAGGCCCAAGAGAGGTGAGTGAACCGCTCCAGGTTCGTCTGAAGGCCTCAGGGTAACATTGAGCCGGCGAGAGAGAAGCAGATGGCCAGGAGGCGGTGAAGAACCAAGTTTCTTGTGAGAATCCACCGGAGAAGACGACCAGAAACCATCGGAGAAGATGAAGTCCAAGGGACTTCTATAGAGTCGTATAGAGGGATGTAGAGATAGAGAGAGGAACTGTCTTGAAAGAATGAGACGGAAGGGGGGGGGGGGGTTAGGTTAGAATTAAATTAGGGAGGTAATATCTGGACCGATGATCAAATATGATCAACGACTCCGAATGGCTTGGGATTGGGTCGGGTATTTGATGGGTTTGGGCTTGGCAATTGGGCTTGTTACATGGTTTGGGTATTGGGTTAATAAAATTAGGTGGGGTTTGGTTGAAATGTGGCTAGGATTTAAATAAAATGTGGCTAGTCGTTAAATAACCATAAAAATAGATAATTAATTAAAATAGCTAATAATTTTATAAAAAATGAAATTAAGTTTAAATAGGTAAAATTATAGTAATTAACTAATATTAAGTGCAAATGATGCATAAGTTTCGCGTTAAAATAATGTAAAATGTTCAATTGGGCTATAATTGTAAAATTGTGGTAGTTGAAATTAAGACCGACCCAATTGGCTAATTTGTGAAATAATTGAGTTTCACTAGATAAAAAAGAACTTATTATAAATAATATGTTGAGCAGGTAAATATTTTAAAAAATTATTTCTCGCATAATTTATGAATTATTTAAATATGAAATATTAAAATAAACAGGACAATTGTTTAATAAAAATATGGGAAAATAGGGAAAAACACTCATTATTACAAAGAGTAATTTTGAGGGCTTATATGCAAGTTTGAAAATGATTTGACGAAAAATTGGATATCGACAACATGTGCATATCCCATCTCGCTTGAAGACACCGAGTCTTACTACCTTATCAACTCCAACCGAGCCATTCATACTCCAAATGCCTTCTCTCTGTCTAAACAAAAGCACCGAAACCTCGAAATCACACTCTGAGAAGACCTCCCTTCAAACCATTCATCTTCCCCAACATACGGGCAACGCTCTACCATCATATCGACACCGCGCGACGATCAATTGCAAACATCATCACTACCTGAGCACAACCTTAAGGCTCCAAGAAACACAACTACTGAGCTGAAACAACATATTACCCTTTCAGAGGGCCATAACAACAACCACGACCATTTATACCTGGAAGCATCTCGAATAACATTTGTAGCACCATTTCCATTCCTCAAATTCCTGATCCATAGCAAGATTCGCGACGTGTAAGATTGAGTAGAATGAACATAGGAATAAGCCTCAAAGGAATCAACTCGCACGATGAAGAATCAAGAAGGGAGGTACTCCTAACCGCCCTGTAGCCTCTCGAAGATAAGTACAGACGTCTCCGTACCGATCCGCAAGGCTCTACTAGACTCTCTCATGACTTGTGAGACCTACGGGAACCTAACTCTCTGATACCATATTGTCACAACCCAAAATCCATAGGTCGTGATGGCGCTGGACACCACTGTCAGGCAAACCAAATCCTTAATTAATTGAATACATTCATGTTCTTACATTTTCGAACCGTTACCTTTTCTTGCCTTTTCGAACCGTGATCTAAGATTTCCACTTAAACAATTATCCCAATACATATTCCAGAACCCGGTGTCACAAGTACATGAACTATTTCTAAGAATTTATACAATCATTACAAAGCCTGTCCGAAATACAACTGGACGAGGAAATTTAAAATGAAATAGATACAGTATGAAGGTGACTCTGTCAGCTGCGGATCGCCTCCGAAAGATGCAGCTCGCCTGAGTCTCTGAATCCTCCACATTTGCTATGTAAGTACCTGTGCAATAAAATGCACAACAAGTGTAGTATGAGTACAAAAACAGTTGTATTTAGATTCAGTTGAAAGATGTTGTAGAGCTTATGACTTGTATATACCGGGTTTTGGGAAATTGTAAACTCTGTCAAGATTTCTATATCGAGACTGTTATAATTCCTTTATTATTATTGTTGTTCAGTGGAAATGTGTCATGAACCATTTCCGGAGTCGTGATGGCGCCTGTCGTGGAACCAGGCAAGCCACCCATTTTATCTAACTAAATACAATTTCCCATATAACACCCTTTTTAACAAATCTGAAATCAATAATAATAATAATAAATACAATATTTTTGGGAAAACCAGTTTATGAAATCAAAAGACCAAATCCTATTAACTCCTTATCCAGTGTCACACAGTCATGAGCGTCTAATACTTAATACAACCAAAAGAAATGACTATTACAGTCTTAAAAAAATACGACAGGAAGAAAGGAAAGAGAAGACGAGATCACGGTATCCAGTTGCTACCTCATCAACTCTGATGAAACTCCTGTGCTCACTGACCCGAGCTGAATTCCTCTGTACCTGGATCTAGACACAAGGTGCAGGAGGTAACGTGAGTACACCAACTCAGTAGTAACGAAACCAAACTACGGGCTGAGTGGTAGTTATAGACTAAACCTCCGATAATTCGAACAACAATATATAAATTGGACATGAGAGTAATATATCAGGAAATAAACACGATGCATCAATATATATTTGTCACTCTGAATACTAGCATAAATTCATATAGAATTAAGAATGATGTGTACTCATTAATCAAGCTCTCATAAGGTGGTCCACTCAGTACTAGAATACGGCCTTCAGGCCCAGGGAAGTCCATCCCGGATATTGCATAAACACAAGTGACACAGTCGCCAATTACTGAGGAAAATGGCCGATCCAGCCCCCACGGAGAAGATCCATCTCTGTAACATAATAAACATGGAGAAATCCATCTCCAGAACATAATAACCACGGAGAAATCCATCTCTGGATCATAATAACCACGGAGAAATCCATCTCCCGAATATCTGTGCGCTCACTGGGGGTGTATAGACTCCGGATGGGCTCCTTTCAGCGTAACCGCTATATCAGGCCAATGAAGGCATGATTTCAGGATCGCTGCGGTGTGCAGTCCGACCTCATAACTGTCTAAAAACCAGGCTCCAAATCTCACTCAGTCAGTACCTTCCAGTCTCACTCACAATGCTTTAACATATGAAAAATCAGTTCAAACCAATGATAATATAGAATAAACTAGCAACTTATTAGACTGAGGCATGAAACATATACTATAGCACGACTGAGTACATGAAAGCAATAATCACAGATAGAGACAAAAATAATAGACCATTCCGGTCTAAACACATCGGCGTGAAGCCTTAACATTTATACTTAGCATGATTTCTATTTCGTTCAAGGTAATTACCGCCTTCACAGTACAATATAAATCTGAGATAACCAGTCGACGGTGCCATGGGATGGGCCAGGCTACAAATATGAAATAGTTTGGGGTTTCGAACACTCAGTTCCAAGTTTGGAAGCGTTACTTACCTCAAACCGGCTAATACACTACTCTGCAGTGCCCTTGCCTCTAATATCTTCCTCCAAATGCTCCAAATCTACCAAATATCAGATGTGTATCATTATAATATGCTAGGGAACTAATACTAATCGAAATGTATCAAAAATACTCAAAAATTCCTAAATTGGTCAAACCTGACCCCTAAGCCCACGTCCCGAAACTCAGGAATTTTTATACCAAATTATTCTTCCTCATCTCATGAGTCCGTACATATAAAGAACACTAAATTCGGAGTCCAAATGGCCCCTCAAATCACCATTTTAAATATTCTTAATCCCAAGCCCTAATCACCCAAATTTACACTGATTTTCCCCTAATTTCCATCATAAATCCGAACTTTAATCACATATAAACGAGTTTAGAGTCCAAAACTCCTACCTTGACGAAGAACTATCGAATTCCCTCCTCAAATACCTTCCAAAAGCTTCAAACTCAAATGAAATATTGAGAAAATGGCTAAAAATCGCGAAGAAACTTTTTTATACCTTCTATCCAGTGGGTCTGCACCTACGACCACTTACACGCACCTGCGGATCCCAGGTCGCACCTGCGGAAAAAACCAAAGGCCTCAAATCCCGCACCCGTGATTGACCAACGGAAATCCCCTCACTTGACAAACTTTTGCACCTGTGGTGCCACGTACGACCTGCGGCTCCCCATCTGCGGGTGCGAAAACACCAGTAACAGAACCTCAGCATTGACAAAATCATTCCAAACTCCCCGTTGACCATCTGAAACTATCCTGAGCCCCTCGGGACCCCAACCAAACATACCAACACCTCATATATGATCATTCAAACTTAGTCGAGCCTTCGAAACATCAAACATAACATCAAAACACCAGAATCACATCAAATTCAAGCGTAAGAAATGTGGAATTTCTAAAATCCCCCAACGACGTCGAAACTACCCAAAACAACTCCGATTAACCTGAAATTTTGCAGACATATCAAAAATGACATTACGAACCTGTTCCAATTACCATAATTCCATTCCGACCCGGATAGCCTGTTTTCCGTTGCCGACCGGAAATCACCAAAAACTAACTTTCGCCAATTCAAGCCTAATCCTACACCGGACATCACAAAAATATTCCGAACACACTCCTAAGTCCCAAATCACCTAAAGAATTTATCAGAGCCATAAAATCTGCATTCCGAGGTCATTTCCCAATAAGTCAACTCTCAATTGACTTTTCCCATTATAAGGCTATCACTTAAAAACTAAGTTACTGAATTCTCATTTAACCATTCCGATTTCAGGCCTATCGACTCTGACAAATCAATAATAGAATAATCAATCCATGACAAGTCAATGACAATAATAATAATTCAAGTTCTACGTAACGACAGACCGGGTCGTTACAAAATGTTAGGCTTACCTAGTCATTAGGACTATATGTCACGACCCAAGTTCGCCCTCCGTGAACATGTCGTGCCTATAACTAGGTAAGCCTAGCAATGCGGAATAACGACATAACTTGCGGAATAATTCAGTAAAAGAAAGCTGAACACCCTAAAGGAAAGACTGTATATAAATGCCACTTGGCATATACAACCCAAAATAATACGAAGGTCTACAATATCACCCCAAAACCCGGAAACTCATGGGAACCACAGGCTAACAGAATATATTACACTACTCTACCTACAGAATGTCTATACAACTGTAAGGAAGGATAAACTTTTCACAACAGTTGGAAAAAGATAGAGACTCCTGGTCTGCAGACGTGACAGATGTACCTCGAAATCTCTGATGTATCTATCAACCTCGAGGATAGTGCGCCTGAGTGGAGGTACCTGGATCTGCACATGAAAAACATGCGCAGGAAGGGCATGAGTACACCACAACGGTACTCAGTAAGTGCCAAGCCTAACCTCGGCCGTGTAGTGACGAGGAAGGTCAGGGCCCTACAGAGGTCAAACAATATAATAGTGATTTATAGTATGAAAATAGACAGTAATAATGAATACAGCAGTGAAGTAAGTCAGGTCAAACAAGGCAATAAGAAAACACAAGAATAGAGTAGACACGGAGTACGAACAACTTAGTAACAATGAGGATCTCCCAGGATACCGTCATGTAGCCCTTTTCTCAACTTTCTAGTGGATCTCCCGGGATACCGTCCCGTAGTCCATCATATGTATAACCGAAGGATCATTATCTGTGCGGGGTGATCTCCCAGGATACCGTCCCGTAGTCCATCATATGTATAACCGAAGGATCATTATCTGTGCGGGGTGATCTCCCAGGATACCGTCCCGTAGTCCCAAAATAAATATGCAGGGGGATCTCCCGGAATAATGTTCCGTAGTCCCAAAGTAAATATACAGGGGGATCTCCCGAGATACCATCCCATAGTCCCAAATAAATGTGCAGGGGGATCTCCCGGAATAACGATTCGTAGTCCCAAAGTAAATGTGCAGGGGGGTCTCTCGGAATAACGTTCCGTAGTCCAAAAATAAATGTGCAGGGGGATCTCCCGGAATAACGTTCCTTAGTCCCAAAGTAAATATGCAGGGGGATCTCCCAGAATAACGTTCCGTAGTCCCAAAATAAATACACGGGCACAACAAGAAGACCTGCAGAATTAAAGTGCAAAAATACAAGGCAACACATAATTTTAGTCTAACATGCTTCGCGTAGTGCAATTAAGGAAATTTAATCAAATAAGAAATTCAGGCAACTAGGCATGATTCTCTAAACTAACATAGACTAAAGTTGCAATTAAAATAAAACAGGTAAGAAAGAAACTCAGGCTACATATTTAAAGTAAAAACCGTATTTTCAACAACTAGCACAAGTACGCGCTCTTCACCTCACATACAAGGCATTCAATTACCAAATATCACATCCTAAGGGTTAAGGTCCCCCACACAAGGTTAGACAAGCCACTTACCTCGAACCAGCTCAATATCAACTTGAAACCACACGTTTTCCACAGGTATCCGACTCCAAATGACCCAAATCTATTCAAATAAATTTCATACCGTAAATAACACCTCATGCAATTGATTCTACTATTAAATTCAAGGTTACGGCGCGAAATTAGGTGAAATGACCAAAACGCCCCTCAGACCAGCATCTCGGAGTCGGGTAAATTTTACATTTTCAGAACCCTCGTACTCTCACGAGTCTAGCCATATAAAAGTCTCTCAAATCGGAGGTCAATCACCCACTCAAATCCCAATTTTCGAAAAAAAACTAAGTTCTACCCCAAGCACCCAATTTCATCAATGGAAATCCTTGATTTTTAAGTTGAAAATGTGTTTAGTGATGTTAATGATTGAAAGAAATGAGTGAAAACCAACTTACAACTGATTTGGAAGAGTCTTGATCTTTGGAAAAATCTCCTAAGAGTGTTGAGTTTTAGAAAATGTGAAATATGAAGTAAAAACTCGATTTTTGTACAGTGCTGGCTTCTGGTTGGCTTCGCAAATGCGAACAGGGGTTCGCAATTGCGAATACCCCGGACATGGTAATTGCAAAGTATAGTTCGCATTTGCGAACACTGAGCAGGATGGGGGGAATTTGCATTTGCAAACATCTTGTTCGCATTTGCGATCAGGCCTGCCCAGGTATACCTTCGCATTTGCGATGATATTGGTCGCAATTGCGATCATGCCTGCCCACCTATACTTTCGCATTTGCGATGCTGGCTTCACAAATGCGAAGCCTGCAGATCAGCCACACCAGCAGATTCCAAGTAAAAAAATGAAGTCCGTGGCCTATCCAAAACTCACCCGAGCCCTCGGGGCTCCAAACCAAATATACACACTACCTCGATAACATCCTATTAACTTATCCGTACGATCAAATCGCCAAAATAACATCCTATATATCGAATTAAGCCTCAAAATCCATGATTTCTATCAAGTTTCATAAAACTTCAAATTTTCCATTTATAAGTCCGAAACACGTCAAACGAGATCCGTTGTCAACCAAACTTCACAGAAAGGACTTAAACCATATAAAAGACCTGTACCGGGCGCCAAAACCAAAATACAGGCCCAATACCATCACTTTCTAATCAGATTTCATTTCCAATCTCCTTAAATATTTCCAGAAAACAATTTTTACTCAAAAACTCATTTGTCGGACTTGAGAGCTCGGAATTCGATTCCTGGCATACGCCCATGTCCCATATTTTCCTACGGACCCTCCGGGACCGTCAAATCATGGGTCCGGGTCCGTTTACCCAAAATGTTGACCGAAGTCAAATTTATTCATTTTAATATCAAAACTTAGTATTCTTCAAAAAAATTCATATTTAAGCTTTCTGGTCACGCGCTCGGACTGCGTACGCAAATCGAGGAAACCCTAAATGAGGTTTCCAAGGCCCTGGAAGCACAAAATGGGTAATAAAATAGGTGATGACCCTTTGAGTCGTCACATTCTCCACCTCTAAAACAACTGTTTGTCCTCGAACGGATAGAAGAAGGAAGCACCTGAGTCGGGGAATAGATGAGGGTAACGGCTGCGCATATCGGACTTGGACTCCTTGATCGATGCCTCAGGAGGCTGACCTCTCCACTGAACAGGAACAGAAGGGAAGCTCTTGGATCTCAACTGACGAACCTGCCGGTCTAGAATAGCTACCGGCTCCTCCTGATAAGATAAGTCCTTGTCCAACTGGACAGTGCTGAAGTCTAATAAGTGGGCTGGATCGCCGTGATACCTCCGAAGCATGGACACATGAAAAACTGGATGTACGACTGATAAGCTAGGCGGCAATGCAAGTCCATAATCCACCTCTCCCACTCGATCAAGAATCTCAAATGGACCAATGAACCTAGGGCTAAGCTTTTCCCTCTTCCCAAATCTCATCACGCCTTTCAAAGGCGACACTCGGAGCAATACTCGCTCACCAACCAGAAAAACCACATCTCGCACCTTGCGATCTGCATAACTCTTTTGCTTGGACTGAGGTGTACGTAGCCTATCCTAAATGATCCTGACCTTGTCCAAGGCCTCCTGAACCAAATCGGTACTCAACAACCGAGCCTCTCCCGACTCAAACCACCCAACTAGAGATCGACACCGCCTACCATATAAAGCCTTATACGGCACCATTTGAATACAGGATTGATAACTGTGGTTGTAAGCAAACTCCGCCAATGTTAAGAACCGATCCCAAGACCCTCCAAACTCAATCACACACGCACGGAGCATAGCCTCAAGAACCGTGAAGTGAACTGAGTACCTCTGTCTGAAATAATAGATACTGGAATACCAAGCAGACGAACGATCTCCCGAATATAAATCCCCGCCAACTGCTCCGATGAATAAGTAGTCAATACCGGAATGAAATGGCTGATTTTGTCAGCCGATCCACAATCACCCAAATAACATCATGCGTCCTTAAAGTGTGAGGAAGTCCAACAACAAAGTCCATGGTGATCCGCTCCTACTTCCACTCTGGAAGCTCAATCTGCTGAAGTAACCCTACTGGTCTCTGATGCTCACATTTGACCTACTGATAGTTGAGGCACTTGGCTACAAATTCTGCTATATCCTTATTCATTCTTCGCCACCAATAGTGCTGCCTCAAATCCTGATACATCTTCGCAGTACCCGGATGGATGGAATACCGCGAACTATGGGCCTCTGCTAAAATCAACTCTCGAAGCCCATCAACATTGGGCACACAAATCCGACCCTGCATCCTCAATACCCTGTCATCCCCAATGGTCACATCTCTAGCATCACCGTTCTGGACCGTGTCCTTGAGGAAAAGTAAATGAGGATCATCATACTGCCGCTCCCTGATACGTTCGAATAAGGAAGACCGAGAAACCACACAAGCTAACACCAGGCAAGGCTCAGAAAGATCCAATCTCACGAACTGACTGGCCAAGGACTGAACATCTAAGGCCAGAGGCCTCTCGGTAGCAGGAAGGTATGCCAAACTCCCCAAACTCTCCGCCTGGCGACTCAAAGCGCCGACCACTACATTGGCGTTCCCCGGGTGGTATAATATAGTGATGTCATAGTCCTTTAGAATCTCTAATCATCTACGCTGGCACAAATTTAGATCCTTCTGCCTGAATATGTGCTGCAAACTCCGGTGGTTAGTATAAATCTGACAAGGCACACCGTACAAATAATGACGCCAGATCTTCAAGGCATGAACAATGGCAGCTAACTCAAGGTCATGGACAGGGTAATTCTTCTCATGTATCTTCAATTGTCTGGACGCGTAGGCAATCACCCTACCGTCCTGCATCAACACCGCTCCAAGGCCAACTCGCGAGGCATCACAATAAATGGTATAGGACCCAGAGCCAGTAGGCAATATCAAGATTGGGATTGTAGTTAAAGCTGTCTTGAGCTTCTGAAAGCTCGCCTCGCGCTCCTCTGGGTCCACTGAAATGGAGCACCCTTATAGGTCAATCTAGTCATAGGGGCTGCAATCGATGAAAATCCCTTCACAAAACGGCGGTAGTAACTTGCCAAGCCAAGGAAACTACGAATCTCTATAACTGAGGACGGCCTGGGTCAACTCTGCACGACATCTACCTTGTTCGAATCCCCTCGAATGCCCTCACTCGATACGACGTGACCTAAGAATGCCACAGAACTCAACCAAAACTCACATTTTGAGAACATTGCATACAACTTCTTCTCTCTCAAGGTCCGAAGCACTGTCTTCAGGTGCTGCTTATGATCTTCCCGGCTCCGAGAGTAAACAAGAATATAATCTAGGAAAACAATGACGAACGAGTCGAGATATGGCTTGACCACACTGTGCATCAAATGCATGAATGTTGCGGGGGCATTAGTCAGCCCGAATGACATAACTAGAAACTCGTAATGGCCATACCGAGTCCTGAAAGCAGTCTTCAGAATATCCGGCTCCAAAATCTTCAACTGATAATAACCCGAGCGCATATCAATCTTATAAAATACATGCGCGCCCTGAAGCTGGTCAAATAGATCATCAATACGAGGCAAGGGATAACGGTTCACTGTAACCCTGTTTAGCTGGCGATAATCAATACACATGCGCATAGAACCATCTTTCTTCTTCACAAATAAGACAGGAGCACCCCAAGGTGAAACACTGGGTCGAATAAAACCCTTATCAAGCAATTCTTGTAACTGATCTCCTGGGATACCATCCCGTAGTCCAAAAGTAAATATGCAGGGGGATCTTCGAGAATAACGTTCCGTAGTCCCAAAGTAAATATGCAGGGGGATCTCCCGGGATACCCTCCCATAGTCCCAAATAAATGTGTAGGGGGATCTCCCGGAATAGGCTCTAGGTCAGTGAAGAAGCCACGCCTGGACTGTCTAATTCATAGGTGCGCCACCAATCATAGGCGGCTCGGCGAAGCTGGAAGGTAGTAAAGGAAACCCCACTAGATCCGGCTATGCCCATAGTGTGAAGAATACGGTGACACTCCTCTAGAAATCCCAAGGCATCATCTGATGCTAGTCCACTGAATACAGGAGGGTCATACTTTCTGAACCTCTCAAGTCTCCGCTGCTCGTCCTCTAAAGTAGCTGACCCATCCTCTGGCTGAACTGGCACTACTGGCGGTACAAGATTGATCTCCGGGACCTGCTCCATATGCACCCGCTGCTCAGGAGTGTGGGCGGCGGGAGTCTGTGCTCCTCCCCCAGCCTGAGATGTGGCAGTACACAAATCGATGCAAACCCTAAATGAGGTTTCCAAGGCCTCGGAAGCACGAAATGTGTAAGAAAAACAGGTTATGACCCTTTGGGTCATCACATTCTCCACCTCTAAAACAACCGTTTGTCCTCGAACGGACAGAAGAAGAAAGCACATGAGTTGGGGAATAGATAAGGGTAACGGCTGCGCATACGGGACTCGGACTCCCAGGTCGATGCCTCATGAGGCTGACCTCTCCACTGAACAGGAACAAAAGGGAAACTCTTGGGTCTCCACTGACGAACCTTCCGGTCTAGAATAGCTACCCGCTCCTCCTCATAAGATAAGTCCTTGTCCAACTGGAAAGTGCTGAAGTCTAACACGTGGGCTGGATCGCCATGATACCTCCGTAGCATAGGCACGTGAAAAGCTGGATGTACGGCTGATAAGCTAGGCGGCAATGAAAGTCTATAAGCCACCTCTCCCACTCGATCAAGAATCTCAAACGGACCAATGAACCTAGGGCTAATCTTGCCCCTCTTCCCAAATCTCATCACGCCTTTCATAAGCGACACTCGGAGCAATACTCGCTCACCAACCAGAAAAATCACATCTCGCACCTTGCGGTCTGCATAACTCTATTGCCTGAACTGAGATGTACGAAGCCTATCCTGAATGATCCTAACCTTGTCCAAGGCCTCTTGAACCAAATCGGCACCCAACAATCAAGCCTCTCCCTGCTCAAACCACCCAACCGTAGATTGACACCGCCTACCATATAAAGCCTCATACGGCGCCATCTGAATACTAGATTGATAACTGTTTTTGTAAGCAAACTCCGCCAATGTCAAGAACTGATCCCAAGACCCTCCAAACTCAATCACACACGCACGGAGCACATCCTCAAGAATTTGAATAGTGCGCTCAGACTGTCCTTCCGTCTGGGGGTGAAAGGCTGTGCTCAACTCCACCCTGGTACCTAACTCCTGCTGAACGGCTCTCCAAAACCTTGAAGTGAACTGAGTACCTCTACCTAAAATAATAGAAACTGGAATATCATGCAGACGAACGATCTCCCGAATATAAATCCTCGCCAACTGCTCTGATGAATAAGTAGTCAGTACTGGAATGAAATGGGCTGATTTTGTTAACCGATCCACAATCACCCAAATAGCATCATGCTTCCTCAAAGTCCGAGGAAGTCTAGACACAAAGTCTATGGTGATCCGCTCCCACTTCCACTCTGGAAGCTCAATCTGCTGAAGTAACCCTCCCGGNGATTTGGTTAGCCGATCCACAATCACCCAGATAGCATCATGCTTCCTCAAAGTCCGAGGAAGTCCAACCACAAAGTCCATGGTGATCCGCTCCCACTTCCACTCTGGAAGCTCAATCTGCTGAAGTAACCCTCCCGGTCTCTGATGCTCACATTTGACCTGCTGATAGTTGAGGCACTTGGCTACAAACTCTGCTATATCCTTCTTCATTTTTTGCCACCAATAGTGCTGCCTCAAATCCTGATACATCTTCGCAGTACCCGGATGGATGGAATACCGCGAACTATGGGTCTCTGCTAAAATCAACTCCCGAAGCCCATCAACATTGGGCACAAAAATCCGACCCTTCATCCTCAATCCCCGTCATATCCAATGGTCACATCTCTGTTATCACCGTGCTGGACCGTGTCCTTGAGGACAAGTAAATGAGGATCATCATACTGCAGCTCCCTGATACGATCGAATAAGGAAAACCGAGAAACCATACAAGCTAATACCCGGCAAGGCTCAAAAAGATCTAATCTCATGAACTGACTGACCAAGGACTGAACATCTAAGGCCAGAGGCCTCTCGGCGACAGGAATGTATGCCAAACTCCCCAAACTCTCCGCCCGGAGACTCAAGGCGTCGGCCACCACATTGGCCTTCTCCGGGTGGTATAATATAGTGATATCATAGTCCTTTAGCAACTCTAACCATCTACGCTGGCGCAAATTTATATCATTCTACCTGAATATGTGCTGCAAAATCCGGTGGTCAGTATAAATCTTACAAGACACACCGTACAAATAATGACGCCAGATCCTCAAGGCATGTAACAATGGTAGCTAACTCAAGGTCATGGACAGGGTAATTCTTCTCATGTATCTTCAACTGTCTGGATGCGTAGGCAATCACCCTACCGTCCTACATCAACACCGCTCCAAGGCCAACTCGCTAGGCATCACAATAAACGGTATAGCACCCCGAGCCAGTAGGCAATATCAAGATTGGGGTTGTATTCAATGTTTTCTTGAGCTTCTTAAAGCTCGCCTCGCACTCGCTGTCCACTGGAATGGAGCACCCTTCTAGGTAAATCTAGTCATAGGGGCTGCAATCGATGAAAATCCCTTCACAAAACGGCGGTAATAACCTGCCAAGCCAAGGAAACTGTGAATCTTTGTAACTGAGGACGGCCTGAGCCAACTCTGCACGACATCTACCTTCTTCGAATCTAAAAGAATGCCCTCACTCGATACCACGTGACCTAAGAATTCCACAGAACTCAACCAAAACTCACATTTTGAGAACTTTGCATACAACTTCTTCTCTCTCAAGGTCTGAAGCACTGTCCTCAGGTGCTGCTCATGATCTTCCCGACTCCGGGAGTAAACAAGAATATCATCTATGAAAACAATGACGAACGAGTTGAGATATGGCCTGAACACACTGTGCATCAAATGCATGAATTCTGCGGGGGCATTAGTTAGCCCGAGTGACATAACTAGAAAATCGTAATGGCCATATCGAGTCCTGAAAGCAGTCTTTGGAATATTCGGCTCCCGAATCTTCTACTGATTGTAACCTGAACGCAGATCTATCTTAGAAAATACATGTGTGCCCTGAAGCTGGTCAAATAGATCATTAATACGAGGCAAGGGATAACAGTTCTTCACTATAACCCTGTTTAACTCGCGATAATCAATACACATGCACATAGAACCATCTTTATTCTTCACAAATAAGACAGGAGAACCCAAAGGTGAAACACTGGGTCGAATAAAACCCTTATCAAGAAATTATTGTAACTGATCCTTCAACTCATTCAACTCATGACGAGCCATACGGTAAGGAGGAATGGAAATGGGATGAGTGCTTGGAAACAGGTGAATGCGAAAATCAATGTCTCTATCGGGCGGCATGCCCGGAAGATCAGCTCGAAACACATCAGGATAATCCCATACCACTGGAACTGAATCAACAGAAGGGGTATCAACACTGACATCTCTCACATAAGCCAAATACGCGGCACACCCCTTCTCAACCATACGTTGAGCTCTAAGAAAAGAGATAACTCTACTGGGAGTGTGATATAAAGTACCACTGCACTCAACATGCGGAATACCTGGCATAGCCAGCGTCAAAGTCTTGGCGTGACAATCAAGAATAGCATAAGGGGGCGACAACCAGTCCATGCCCAAGATAATATCAAAATCCACCATATCGAGCAACAATGAATCCGCACTAGTCTTAAAACCATGAATAGTAACCAAACATGACCGATAAATGCGGTCCACAACCAGAGAATCCCCCACAGTAGTAGAAACATAAACAGGAGAACCCAAAGAATCTCGGGCTATACCCAAATGCGGAGCAAAATAAGAAGACACATACGAATACGTGGAGCCTAGATCGAATAGAACCGATGCATCTGTGTGACAAACCAGTATAATACCTGTGATGACAGGACCATGTACAGCCACCAGTCAAAGATGACGTAACAACATCGGCTGCCTTTGAAGTATAAGTGACACCACCTCCGGCTACACCTCCTCTGTTTGAGGTAGAAGTATATGCATATTTCACTGTCACGATGACATCCACACCACCCTTCAGTTCCAACGTTGTACCTTGGGATTATGTTGCCGAGGCTAGGAGAAAGAAGAAAGCAAAGATGGAAGAGTCTGGTGCTGCAGAAGGGATGACCAGAACAGGTAGAATTTACACACCTGAGCATTTGGGAGAGATCAGTAAGCAAGCTTTTAAAAAACAACCCGTCATTGAAATTTGTCCGGATAACCTTTCGAGTAAAGTAAAAGAAAGGGAGTATTTTGTTGTTGATGATCTGAAAAAGACTCCCGCCCAGATATCCATCTTATCGTTGCTGCAAATTTCTGAAGCACACAGGAATGCTCTGATGAAGGTACTGAATGAAGCATATGTGTACAACAACATTACTAGCGAAGAAATGGCCAATATGGCGGGACAAGTGTTGGAAAGTCATAAGATGACCTTCCATGAAGATGAATTGCCACCTAAAAGATTAAGCCACAACAGCGCGCTGCACATTACAGTGCAATGTGAAGATAAGTTCATTGCCAGAGTTCTGATAGACGGAGGGTCCAGCCTCAACATCTGCCCGCTGATAACTATGAAGAGGTTGGGCAAGGGCCTACATGAAATACGAGCAGGATCTATGAATGTGAAAGTATTTGATGGGTCACAAAGCGCCACGATTAGAGAAACTAACCTATGCTTGCAAATGGGTCCTACCTCGTTCGATGTTTAATTCCAGGTACTAGACATATCCGCCTCCTACAATCTGCCGCTGGGACGACCTTGGATACATGCCGCTGGAGCTGTCGCATCTACTTTGCACCAAGCGGTAAAATTTGAATGGAACCATCAAGAAGTGATCTTCCATGGAGATGGGAGAAACCCTATTTACACCAGTCATACTGTTCCGATGGTAGAAAATATAAGGAAGTTAGGTGGAGAAACCTACCATCGCATCGAGCGTGTCAACACGATTGAGAAGGATAAATGGTGGAGTAGCAAAATCGAAAGCATACTGGCATGGACAGGGTATGAACCTGGTAAGGAGCTTGGTAAAAAGCTTCAAGGTATCTCCAAACCAGTACAACTGAAGTGCCATGGCACAACCGTTGGGCTCAGATATCAGTATACCTGGCAGGAATATCGGAATTGGTCGCCACCATGGTGTGGTCTATACTATCCTCAAGAGAAAACCGTGCCGCACCTAAATCAGACCTTCCATTAGGACGATACAATATGTGGGTCAGAGGAAGAAGAAGCCTTCGCAACATTGAGGAATTTGTTCTTGGAAGATAATGATATGGATTGTTGTGTAATAGTTGAGGAGGAGGAGGAAGACGGCCTCACTATCTAGACAGTGGAGAAGGGAGCATCTCTCAAGAACTGGACCACTAAACATTAAGGGCCCGACGAGTCTCGGGGTAGTAAGGCTGATAGCATTATTTACTTTCGAAAATGATTTCCTCTTTTGCATTTTATTTTAAATAATATTTTCAATGTCTGTTTCGAAAAAAATTATTTGAAATCATTTTGTTTGACATTCTAAATGGCTTGATGTTTTATATTACTATTTTTCTTTCATCTATTTATCCCTACAACATTACTATTTTTTAACTTAAAGAACCAACGACTGTGACATGTAATGAGATAACGCAACCCAAGGACAGTGATTCAGAAGAAATAGAAAAAGAGGATGTAATACCTGAGGAAATTGTTAGAGAAGTGGAGAACTTTTAGATCAAGCCCAAGTCCAACCTGGACGAGACCGAAATAGCCAACTTTGAAGACTCCTAAACCGTCAAAGAAACCCACATAAGCATCTATTTGTCACTGTTAGAGACCGAATAATACACTCGGTTCCTAAAATAATATGAGGAAATCCTTGCATGGTCATTCGGCGACATGACATGTTTGAGCACATCCATAGTGGCTCACAAGTTACCTACAAATCTAATGTGTCTACCAGCGAAGCAGAGACTCAGGAAATTCAAGCCAGACATGAGCTTGAAAATCAAGGAAGAATTTACCAAGCAGATCAAAGCCAAGGTTCTCAGGGTAGTTGAATACCCCACTTGGCTGGCCAACATTGTACCGGTACCAAAGAAAGATGATAAAGTTAGAGTCTGTGTTGATTATCAGGATCTAAACAGAGCAAGTCCCAAGGATGATTTCCCGCTACAAAATATACACATTCTGATCGACAATTGCGCCAAGCATGAACTCTAGTCTTTTGTAGATTACTTTGCGGGTTACCATCATATTTGGATGGACGAAGAAGACGCCGAGAAAATAGCCTTCATTACACCATAGGGAGTGTATTTTTACAAAATTATGTCGTTCGGTCTGAAAAATGCTGGGGCCACCTACATGAGGGATATGCCAACGATCATCTATGATATGATACATAAAGAAATAGAGGTATATGTTGATCATGTCATCATCCAATCCAAGAGGGCTACAGATCACATAGAAGATTAGAGGAAATTCTTTGACCGGATGCGGAGGTACAATCTCAAGTTAAATCCCGCAAAGTGTGCATTCGGGGTTCCTGCTGAACAATTGTTCTCATCGTCAGTCGCCAAGGAATAGAGTTGGACCCGTCAAAGGTTAAAGCCATCCAGGAACTACCAACACCAAAAAGCAAGAAGGATGTGATGAGTTTCTTAGGATGCCTTAACTACATCAGTCGTTTCATAGAACAGTCCATAGTAATATGCGAGCCTATTTTCATGATGCTGAAGAAAGATGCCACAACCAGTTCGACTGGGGATCGTCAAAAGGCTTTTAACAAAATCAAGGAGTATCTGTCCACACCACCAGTCTTAGTCCCGCTCGAGCCTGGTAGACCACTACTATTCTACCTTGCAGTGTTAGATAGAGCTTTGAGTTGTGTTCTGGGATAGCATGACAAGACAGGAAGAAAGGAGCAGGCCATACATTATTTGAGTAAGAATTTCACTCCATACGAAGCACGGTACTCTCTACTATAACGCACTTTCTACGCTCTAACCTGGATAGCTCAGAAGCTAAGGCATTACTTATGTTCCTATACTTATCTCATATCAAAGATGGATCCCCTGAAGTACATCTTTCAGAAACCCATGCCTACTAGGAAGCTGTCCAAGTGGAAAATCTTGTTGAGTGAGTTCGGCATCATCTATGTAACTCAAAAGGCAGTCGAGGGATAGACATTAGCATATCATCTTGCTGAAAATCCAGTAGAAGGAGAATATTGTTGAAGCCTACGATGGTTGGAGAATAGTTTTTGAAGGAGATGCAAATTTCAAAGGAGTAGGTATCAGAGTCGTCTTGGTATCAGAAACTAGTCATCATTATCCGGTGTCTGCAAAACTCAGATTCCCATGCACTAACAACATGGCGGAATATGAATCTTGCATATTGGGGCTCAACCTGGCTGTTGATATGAATATTCAGGAACTGCTGGTGATCGGCGATTCAGACCTGCTGGTACATCAAGTTCAAGGAGAATGGGCTACCAAGAATTCCAAAATACTACCATATTTGCATCATGTACAACAAATGAAGAAGAGGTTCACAAAGATAGAATTCCGGCATGTCCCCAGAATTCATAATGAATTCATAGATGCATTGGCCACCTTGTTATCAATGATACAACATCCAGGCAAGAATTTCATCGATCCCATTCCGGTGAGGATCCATAATCAGCCGGCATACAAAAAAGCTCACAACAATATAACAAACCAAGTAATTATAGAAGACAGCAAAGAACATGAAACAATTAAAAACATAAAGCGATTAGATTGGAAACGGGGAGGGGATCATGTAAATAGACAATTTGGTGGTGCATAGATACTGGTCACCTCACCTATACACCACTCACATGCAATTTCACATAACAATTTAGTTGGGGATTCCTATTCCCTGAAGTCAAGGTTAAACCAAGCACTTACCTCAATTTTGGAGGCCACTCACTGTTCAATTATAGCTTTTCCTCTTGAATTCACCTCCAATACACTCGAATCTAACCATAACTAACTTAATATCATTAATTAATGCTAAAGGAACTAACTTTACTGAAAATTATAATTTTTCCTAAGTTTTCTAAAAAAAAGTTAAACTCGACCTCGGGCCCGCTTGGTAAAAACTTAGGGTTCAGACCAAATTACGTTTACCCATTCACCCATGAGCCTGAATATATAATTAGTTTTGAA